>CM041807.1:23711235-23881212 GCA_023376895.1 Aspiorhynchus laticeps | reverse complement strand
TTTTCGAGATATGGCACATCATTCGATTTAGAGGTATGTGTTACTGGACATAGCATGCAACTAATACATACAAACACAACAAAAATGCTATTTAACCAAAGAAGTAGAACCACTGACTATTTTTTAAAATGCAGATAATACATGAAGGGTACCCAATCCTGTTTCAGGAGATCTACCTTCCTGCAGAGTTCAGTGTCAGTCCTGCTCCAACAAACCTGCCTGTAACTATCTATTGTTCCTGACTCATAATTAGATTATTAGACACAGACTTCTCATTAGGTGTGCTGAAAAAGTAGGAGATACTTTGGAAGCAATAGCCATTTTTTTACTTATTTGAAATAATATTTCTAGTTTTCAATACTGGAAAATTGTGCAATGTCTGAGAATTTTCTTGACTTTGAACTCCAAATTGCTACAGTAAAATGTTTTTAATATAAAGGTTGCAGATAGTATGGGAGGTCCATTATAAGAATTGGTTGTTGATTTTTTTGTACTTATTAGAAAGCATAAATGTACAGTTTTATAATTCTATAATTGAAATAATAGCATGCACTTTAAAAAGGATACAGTAAAATTTTTTCCTCTGATGTATGTATAGAAGATGGGAAATTACTTATGAGAATCAACTGTTTGTGTACTTAGATTACACCTCTCTATAAGCCTTTGAAGTAAAATATAATGGTACATTTCTCTAGAATGTCTCAGCAAAATAGCTTCATATAAGGACTGACCACTCATGACTTCTACTTAGCCAAAAATTAGATATTTGTAGCCCTCTAAAGTGTAATAATATTACATATCTCTAAAATTCTGCAGCAAGCTGTTTTCATATGAGGTGTGCATAAAATATGGGATGTCCCATATAAGAACTGATTGTCCATTTCTTCTTATTAGAAATGGGGTGTTTTCGGGACTCTGAAATGAATGGCACAATAGCACATTACTCTGCAGTAAAACGCTGCAGTAAAAAGGTTTCATATGAGGTTTGTAGATAGCATGAGACGTCTTATATATGAACTGATCATTTTTTTCTTCAACTTATTAGAAGCCCTCTGAAGTAGAATAATGCAACATTTCTACGGTGTAGTAAAAATTATTAATATGAGGTGTGCATATAGTATGGGACGTCTCGTAAAAGACTTGACTGTTTTTTTCTACTTAAAAGAAATGGTGTCTGTATACCCCTCTAAATCGAATAATGTCCCATATCTTGAAAACGCTGCAGTAAAATGGTTTCAGATGAGGTGTGCATATAGTATGGGACATCCCATATAAGAACTGACCATTAATTTCTTGTACTTATTAAAAATGGGGTCTTTATAGTCCTCAAAATTTTATAATGTCCCATATCTCAAAAATGCTGCAGTAAATTTTTTTCATATGAGGTGTGCATATAATACGGGATGTCCCATATAAGAACTGACGAATTATTTCTTGTACTTATTAGAAATGGTGTCTTTATACCCATCTAAATTGAATAATGTCCCATATCTCAAAAATGCTGCAGTAATTTTTTTTCATAGGTGGTGTGCATATAGTATGGGACGTCCCATATAAGACCTGACCATTAATTTCTTGTACTTATTAGAAATGGTGTCTTTATACCCATCTAAATCGAATAATGTCCCATATCTTGAAAATGCTGCAGTAAAATGGTTTCATATGAGGTATGCATATAGTATGGGACGTCCCATATAAGAATTGACCTTTCATTTCTTGTACTTATTAAAAATGGGGTCTTTATAGTCCTCAAAATGTAATAATGTCCCATATCTCAAAAGCGCTGCAGTAAAATGAAAAGCGCTCTGAATGCGCGTTCCCTCTGTGTTGGTCCTTCATTACCGTAATCATAGTAATACGCGCGCACAAAAATTTCAATCGCGGCTGGCTTGACTGTGTTTTTCTGAACTGCGGCTGGCTTGACCGCGGTCGTGGTGGCGTGTAAAGATCGCAGTCATCCAAATGATGAAAAAGTACCGTAAACAATGTATTTTGCGACACCACGAAATAAACGATAGAACATAATATGAAACGATAGACTTTTTATTTCGTCCATCCGATATATATTGTCATATCGCACAGCCCTATGTTTGTTTTGGTTGTCTTATGCCATCACCGTCAGGTTTGAAACTTCAGTTTTACCTGATGGCCTCCGTATCTGTGTGCCAGTGGAATAGAGCCAGGAAACAGTTTTCCACCACTGACACAAAGAACAAATACTTCATTCTGAATCACAGACTCATTCAGATCCAAAATATTCCTCAACACATCCTGAAATACACAAAAAGAGAATCCAATATGTGGAAACAGTTACAAAAGAGTATTGTGGTGGTACAGTGATGTATTTGATAATGTCATTGTACTCTCATAAATACGATGGTATTGACAAGCATTTAGACAAGCTTGATTGAATTCATGTTTCTCATGTTTTGTCAAAACAAAGAAAAAAAAAGTTGATTATGAGTTGATAAGCTGAAAACTTAGACCTGTTTGAATACAATACGTATAACTGACACATTAATTAATTAACTCATTGCAGTTAGTTAAATGCTTGTCACAAACACAATATAAACGCTATGGATAATTTGTACTCTATGTACTAGTAGCAACTGATTGAGGAGTTGGTGGTCCATCATTTTCTTTTGTTGAAGTGGTCTGCCAAGAAGTGAACTTAATTGTATTGAATGTGCACTTATAATTTTAACACATTTTAATGGAAAACAACATGTACTTGTAGATAATATAATATTAATTAAACAAAAATCAAACAAAAAACCCACAAACATATATTTTAAAAAAAACACTTTCATATCATTTTAAGTAGTGTGTTAGGCTACTTGATTTTACATATTAAATTATATATTTCAAATGCACTCAATTGCAACTTCATTATTACAGATGTGTAATAATAACAAATATATGTAATAATATGTTTAATAATGATATACAAGTTTAAATAGAAATTACATATTTAATATTTAAGTTTATTCAATATAAACTTAAATATTAAACTTAAAAATATAAACAAAGTATATTTAAGTTTACCAATGTAAATTTGTCAGTAATTTTTTTAGAATACTTTAACTATATTTTAAAGACAACAGAAGTGATGAACTTAAGTGATGTACTTAAAATGATAAAGATGTACATAAGTTCTACTGAAATAGGTCTCTACAGATCAGCTAACTGCTTTTAATATGAATTTAAACTTTATTGCAATTAACTTGCAATTAAGTGCCCGGAAAGATTGCATTCAGTTCACACTTAAGTATATTTATTTAATCTATATTTCAGTAACAATATTTTTGTTTAAAGTATGCTGGTGTGTATTACTTTTTCACAAGGGCATGAATAAATTATGATGGTGACTTCATTACTTTTTAATTTTTTAATGTGAACTTGAATAGTAATAAAGAATGGTTGGATGTGACTTGACCTTTGACTGGCAGCTCAGATGGTACACTATTGTACTGTTCTGTTTGTTCTATTAGAGAAACACAGTCACTACAGTAATATCCCCAGGTTTGACTGAAGGGTGTATTACCTGTGAGACAGCAGCCAGGGTCAGGGGCTCTTTCAGAGGGGTGGGCTGACACATCTCTTCACATGACCATCCACCTCCTCAAGAGGGAGAGCATCTGTACAACACACAGGAAGTGATTCAAACAGTGTTATTTTATTTCATTTTAAAATATAACTATAACTTAACATGTACCTATTCATAACTGAAATTGAAATAATTGATGCTGATGATAATAATAATAATAATGATAACACTTACAATGATTTATAATTATTATTTAGAATTTATGAATCTGACCAATTAGAGACAAGTTATGGGCCACTACACCACGCCTATTTTATAACTCTTACACGCTAACTGCAAATCTTCCCCTATTTATTCAATTTCTAAAATGCCCCTTCTCCAACAGCAGCACATCACGTGACTGTCTCTTCCGGTTCATGCGGCTGTGTTCGGTAACGTAACGTGACGTAACTGGGCATGTGCGGTATGGCGTTCAGCCGGGTCCATTAATATAACGCTGTTATGGCGCATACTCCGTGCCAAAATCAAGCATCCGAACGACCGACCAACCGTCAAACCGAACGTCTATCCGAACGTCTATCCGAACATCTTGTGCTTTGAGCGTCTTACTGAGCGGGCGACCCACGTGATGACCTGATGTGACGTCAGCGTGTTGAAATTAGCTAGTTTTTAACTAGGTGAGGAGCCCAGCTGTTATTTAAATAATAAACAAGACTCAAACATTTTTTCCTGAATCCAGTGTTTGTATGTGAGTTTTACCTTCAAAAAGCAATTATTCCTATATAGTTTTTGAAACTGTTTTTATATTGTTGGTGTTATTGTTATCTGCTAAATGCATAAATGTAAATGTAAATTGTGTTCCCGGTCCACACAAAACACTCCAAACTAATAAATTATTGATTTTTGTTATTGCCTAGCTTATTGCTATACCAGTTTCTTTATCATTTCTCCATGTAAATCTACAGAATACACAGTTTAGAAGAAAATTTCAGATTGCATTTAGAGGCTTTTGCATCTCTACTCTTCATATATATATATACATATAGATAGATAGATCGATCGATAGATAGGGGTGTGTGTGTGTGTGTACGGTGAATGGTCAATAACAAAATATAATGTTCAACATTAATGCAAGTGATATTTACATTACATGCATACATTTACATTTAGCTAAATGTAGATTTAAATCTAGATTAAAGACCCATCTCTTTAACCTGGCGTACACATAACACACTAATACACTTCTATTATTCAAATCCGTTAAAGGATTGTTAGGCTGCAATAATTAGATCAACCGGAACCGGGAACACTTCCCATAACACATGATGTACTTGTTACATCGTAAAAAGATTGACATCTACGCTAATATTAGTCTGTTTCTTTCTTATTCCGAGGTCACTGCATTCACCAGATCAGATGGTGGATCAGCACCTAGAGACGACCTTTACAGCCCTGAACGTCAGCGGAGACCAGGACACCTAGATGAGCCCCAGAGACAGACCCCCAGTGAGGACCCCGTCACCTAGACAGCCATCAGGAAAAGACCTCGGGAACCTGTTGAGCCCTCCAATCTGACTTTGCAGCAGTTGGAATTGAACTGCTGTGTCGTCTGGCCAGAGGAGAAATGGCCCCCCGACTGAGCCTGGTTTCTCCCAAGGTTTTTTTCTCCGTTCTGTCACCAATGGAGTTTTGGTTCCTTGCCGCTGTCGCCTCTGGCTTGCTTAGTTGGGGACTCTTCATTTCCAGCAATATCGTCGACTTGATTGAACAGAATTTTTTTTGAACTGAACTGAGCTGGACGATGCCATCACTGAATTCAATAATGAAATGCCTTTAACTGAAAATTGAGTGTTTAATCTTGTCATTTTACATTATTGACACTATTTTCCCATTTTGATATTGTGCAGTTGCTTTGTCACAATTTGTATTGTTAAAAGCGCTATATAAATAAAGGTGACTTGACTTTAGCAGATGCTTTTATCCAAAGCGACTTACAGTGCATTCAGGCTATACATTTTTTATTAGTATGTGTGTTCCATGGGAATTGAACCCACAACCTTTTGCATTGCTAACGCAATGCTCTACCACTGAGCCACAGGAACACCTGTGATGTTTACAGACATGTTTGCTTTCATTTGAATTGTCTCTATGCGTCTGGTACAATGGTCTCAATCTTACAAGAAGTAAACTAAAAGGAAATACAGGTCCTAAGAGTTTAGAGATATTTTGCTCACTGTAGAGCAGGGGTCACCAAGCTTGATCCTGGAGGGCCGGTGTCCTGCAGAGTTTAGCTCCAACTTGCCTCAACACACCTCCCTGGAAGTTTCAAGTATACCTAAGACATTGATTAGCTGCTTCAGGTGTGTTTGATTAGGGCTGGAGCTAAACTCTGCAGGACACCGGCCCTCCAGGGCCGTGTCTGGTTACCCCTGCTGTAGAGGGTGTGCCATTTCCCAGTGCCTTTCATACAAATTACCATTTGTCCCCAAATAGTGTTAACACATTTTGGAGGATGTTTGTCTTGGTCTGGAGTGTTTTAGAAAATTATGCATATGGATCAGGGCCTTCTGTAGCTGGAATGAGCCCATGGTATAAAGTGTGTTCACACACTTCATACAATGTATTTTTCTAAAGTCAAGTATCACTCAAAAAAATGATTCAGTCTAAATTTACATTTTATGTAATTCAATTGCATAACAATTTTCCATCCATTTAGATTACATAGTTTTAACATAAACAAATCAGTAAACTTAATGTGATTCATATACATCAGTCATACGTGAATGAAACAGGTAAGATTTATGTAATAATTCACAGCAAAGTTCCCACACTGCTCAGTGTTCATGTGTTTCCACACTACAGAGTGTTAAAGTAGAATTGAAGCAGGGTTGGAGTTAAGGAGATAATTATGTGATGATTGAACAGCTGCTGTCAGGGGTGGACTGGGACAAAATTTCAGGCCGGGAAATCTCACACTCATCCAAGCCATCCCATACACCCACAACAAATTCTGAAACATGGACAACCCTATATTAGCCTATTTATATAAATAAAAAATAAATGTGATGTATTGTCAAGTATGGTGACTCATACTCGAAATTGGTGCTCTGCATTTAACCCATCCAAGTGCACACACACAGCAGTGAGTAGTGAACACGCACCAGTGGGCAGCCATTGCTCCAGCCCGCCCGGGGAGCAGTTGGGGGTTCGGTGCCTTGCTCAAGGGCACCTCAGTCATGGTATTAAAGGTGGAGAGAGTGATGTTCATTCACAATCCCCACCTTCAATCCCTACCGGACCTGAGATTCGAACCCACAACCTTCGGAGTACAAGTCTGACTCTCTAACCATTAGGCCACGACTTCTCCCTCATCTATTTGTATGACCATCACATAAAAAGGTTTAAGTCTTTAGTCGGGGCCGTGGAAAATAATTAAAGGCTCTCTTTTTAACTGCACCTTCACTTCTCTTTTCTTCATTTTTGCCAATTTCTCTGTCACTCCTTTTCTTCTTGTACCTGTCACTTCTTTACCAGCAGGTCTTCTGTTATTAACAGAACTGTGTTCACCTTGTTGCAAAACAACCACCTCATTGCAATTTGTTTGCACAAAATGTTGTTATTTCTCTTAAAATGACTTAAATACCCAAGATTTAACAAACCTATAATTCATACAAATATATATAAAAAAAATTCTAAAGTGCCTAAAAGCCAAAATTAGTACATTGAAAATCCTAATACTGAACACACTATTGTATTTTTTTGGCTGACTGATATTTTTGTGTTGCTGTTTGCTCTAGCTCCCTCCCTTTCTATACAAGAAATCCATGTGAATATCTGCCTGCTAAATTAATTAATGTAACTTTCCAATCGATAATGATGTCCTTTAGCACAGTATTCTGACTGATGATAATAATAGGGTGCTACTGACAGCCTAACAGGTGCTAGCAGTTTAATACTCAACTAGGTTAATAAAGACAAAACTACAGCAGCGTATTACAGAACTGACCTGCACTTGAAGCCCTGAACAGGTTAGTAATTTCGCTACATTTAACTGTTTCTTCTGGCCGTTTCCTCTACTTCCTCGAGTCCCGTCCATCGACTCTGTTCAAAACCGTTTGATGGAGGCAAGGAACAGACATGAAGCACGCGCTGCCAGTCAAGACTAACCGATTTATGATTTATTATCGATTCATTAGGGAATGCCACAATCGGGAATGATCACTTTGGCACATTGGGAAGGCAAAAATAAATAAATAATAGGGTACAACGGGGCTAAAGGCCCACCTTAAGAAAAAATGTGCTATTCACTGCGCCTAAAATATATAATTGCAGAAAAAATATATACGTATTGAACATTAATGGAGCAACAGATTTTGTGTAAAAATAAATCATTCAAGTTGTTTATTTTGTTTAAAAATCTTATAAATGTATGAGGTGGCAAGAGGGGCCTTTTACCCCACACACGAGATAAAAGACTCACAGCACGGGGTAAAAGACTCACCAGCACGGGGTAAAAGACTCACCACACGGGGTAAAAGACTCACCACACACGGGATAAAAGACTCACCAGCACGGGGTAAAAGACTCACCACTCACCACACACGGGGTAAAAGACTCACCAGCACGGGGTAAAGGACTCACCACACGGGGTAAAAGACTCACCACACACGGGATAAAAGACTCACCAGCACGGGGTAAAGGACTCACCACACACCACACACGGGGTAAAAGACTCACCAGCACGGGGTAAAAGGCACACGGTATTGATACAAATACTTCAGCTAAAATAATGTTTTTTTAAATAATTTGTAAGGTAATACTTATTCAAAACAATCACTTTAGCAAAGTTTGTACTGTTTTCTGCTTAATTTGGAAAAAAAAATGTGTTCAATAAATAAAAAAGCTACTGTCATTAAAATATGTTAATATAAAAAATATATTTTAAAATACAGAAACAAAATCATTTTAATAAGTAAAGATTCTGAAAGTATTGAATGAGATCCAATAATAATTGAAAATATATTTACAGTAGTCACAACAAATTATATTTTATAATATGATATGATTAATATCATGTTTTTAAATATGATGGTTTCATTCTAAACCATTAATTAATTTCATGGTGATTATCTCTAATATGGACACATGCATAATATATATGATATTTATAACAACATAATATATGATATTTACCATCTGAATCTAACCATGTCATGTCAACAAATGGATAAGTCAGAGATATATTAATTATCATGTTAATTACTGTGCTTTAGCCCCAACAGCAGAGGCGCTTTTTACCCCAAATACCATACTTTTACATAGTCTTTCGTTATTTAAAAAATGTTGCTTTAATTATCTTAAACAAAACTGAAAATCATAAAGAAGACCTTTATGCCTTTATGCATCCTCAAAATATATGCATTAATTTTAGCAATTCTCATTTGCTACTTAAATCTACAACATTTAAAAAAATATAAAATATTAGATCAAGTAAGCATAGAATCAACTTTGTGCTGCTGCTCGCCATCGCATCAAAGATCTGCAGGTGCATCTTGAAAAGCCAATGTTTTGGAAAGTGCTACGCCACGTTTTTGTGCCATCTAGTGGTTTAAATGAAAATAATATCAAAGGCGCCTTTTACCCCGGGGCACCTTTAGCCACATTGTACCCTAATAATTAAAAAAAAAAAAATACAGGGCAGCGGGCCAAATCAGCCGCCAGGCCACCGGGAAACGTCCCGGTGCTCCCAATGGCCAGTCCGAGCCTGGCTGCTGTTATCAAGCAGAATCACCAAAGGAAAGAGAAACACAAGAACTACAACTGACTTCAGCCACAGCCGAAGATGAAATCAACTGAAATAAAAGAAGACATTAAATCCTTTAAGGTCTGATTAAACAACCCCACAAACAGCATCAGATTGACTTTATTTCTCTCAGACTTCTAGAGAACCGGTTACTTCCTGAGAACAGTGTCAAAATAACGATTCGTTTTAAGAATCAAGCAGAAGCTTATTTGTGCATAAGATTTCTAACTAAATCACAAAATTTTGAAAAATTACAGCATTTAGAGAAATATCTACCGATCAAATATATATCCTCCAGACACCAAAACATTAATATCAAACCTCTGCAGAGTAGGCCTGCATACACATTTGTTTTTAAATTTATAAGACCACAAATGCCAAAATTTGTAGGGAAGGCTATCTTTGAATCTTAGGGTATGATATGTCTGATACAAATGTCAATTTGTCTGATGTAAGGGTTCAGGACATTTTATGGAAAGATATGTATATAATTATGTATAAATCATAGACTATTTGTTTTATATATTTCGTTGTATACAAAGCAGATAGGATGGTTGCAGATTTCGCTGCATAGGCTAAAGAGTTTTTTTTTTTTTTGTCTATGAAATATAAAATATTCTGAAATTAGACGTTTATTCCTTAAACTTAAGTTTTAATGGGAGATGGAGAACATGTATTATTAGCTGCTTTAACGTTAATAATATATTGCACATAAATGTCTAAATCAGCTATTGCAGACGTGAACTAGTTGGAGGATACAACTGAAGCCTAAGAAGTTACATTAAGGTTATGTAACCCACTTAAAATTAACCTAAATCAGATTTAAGAGATTTTTAGCTTCATCTAATATTTAGATTATTTTTAGTTACGTGTTTTAACTGCATATCATTATTGTCCAGCAGATGGCAGTAGTGGCGCTGCAGAGAGGTGAAACCAATATAGTTTTTCAGTAACGAAAAGAGGAAAAAAAAACGTAACAGAACAGTAGTGAGCTGAGCTCTACACGAGAAAAGAATTTATTTTTAAACCATAAGCCAGCTCCCCCGCTGACCCCCATAGGCACCCCCGTTACCCCAAATCTGCCCAGGGCGGGGGGCCCAGGCCCATCCAGACCAGGGCCCATGGCAGCCCGGGGCGGCCCACCAGACCCCACAGCAGAGGAAAAACTACCCCACCCCATCATTCAGTCAGCTCCCAGACTACATAAGACAATAAGACACCCCGGTAAAGCCCATTAACCCCGCCTCTATTAGACCCCCCCCCCTGCGGAGGCACTGATGCATCGAAGACCCCCACACCAGAGCCGGGCCCAAGCGCATGCACCAACCCATGCTCCCGGCAGCACACCAACCAGGACCCAAGCCCCCCAGGCCCAGCCGTAACCCCAACCCGGAGGCAGAGCGCCCCCAGAACCCCAAGCCCCCCCCGGACCAAACTCGGAACAGTGCGGCCGCCAGGCTGGCAACCTACGTCCGCCGGCACAGGCATCCCCAGCAGCGCCGCATGCAGCCGCCAGAAAAACAGCACCCAAGAGTCACCAATACCCCATCCAGGCCAAGGCCGCAGCCCCAGCGCCGAACCCAACAAGAAACCCATCCCCAGGGAACCCCCAGATGCCCCAGGGCCCATATCACCACCCCACGCCAACAACAAAAACCACAGCCGGACAGAATCGGGACCCCCTTTCACACTAGGTGATGGAGCTGATCAAAGGAGCCCAGAGAGATTGATCTAATGTGGCAGCAGAAGCTGTGTCAAGACTAATATAATCCCACAAATAATCTCTATATTGGTTGATATTAAGATTATTTTTATTTTTCAAGTTCATGAGGACAGTCTTCTTAGCAATGCATAAGGCAGTGAAAGCCATGTGGATTGTGTTACCTTCTGTAGTGACACCATCTAGGTCGCCCAACAAGCAGACTAAAGGAGAGGCTGGAATAGAACATTTAAGACACTTTGATAAGTCTTCACAAATCCTGTACCAGTACCTCTGAACAGGTGGACAGAACCATAGAGCGTGGATATAATTGTCAGGTGTATTGCCTTTACAGTGTGAGCAGTTGTTAGAAGCTGTAAAACCCATCCTGAACATCCGATGACCTGTGTAGTGCACTCTATGCAGGATTTTGTATTGCATTAATTGTAAACCAGGATTTCTAATCAGTTCAAAGGTTTTTAAACATATCTGAGACCAGAAATTATGGTCCCAGCTTACTGATAGATCTGCCTCCCATTTTGCAATAGGAAGTGATACTGATTCATCTATTTTGGAAAGTGCCCTGTATATTTTAGACATTAATTTGGGGGTTTTGAGATTAAGAAAATCTGCCACACTTGGTGGTATTTGTAAATTGATATGATTAGAATTAAATTTCCTTTTTACAATAGATTTAATTTGTTGATATTCTAAAAATCTGTGCTTATTAATCCCATATTGTTTAACTTATTTGTCAAAGGGAATAAAGTCTGTCCCTTCGAATATATGTTCCAGGTATTTAATACCTTTACAACTCCAATCTGTGAAGTTTATCATATTGTTGTTTAGCAAACGTGTCGTTTGCTGATCGAGCTAATGAATGGCAGATCCGAAATCTCTATATTATTGCATAATGCCTGTTCTACATCTAGCCAAGGCTCATCTAAGAGGGTGTGTTTTAACCACCCTGAAATGTGTTGAAGCCTGTTGGCTAAGAAATAGTGGTGAAAGTTAGGTAGATCTAGTCCTCCTTTATCCTTGGTCTTTTGCAGCGTTTTTAAGCTAATACGCGGGGGTTTACCTTTCCAAAGGAATTTAGAGATGGAGGAGTCCAGAGATCTAAACCAATCAGGTGGTGGTTTGCTCGGGATCATTGCAAATAAATAATTAATTCTTTGCAAAACCATCATTTTTATTGAGGCGACTCTTCCCATGAGTGATATGGGTAGAGACCTCCATCTGGTTAGATCATCTTCTACCTTCTTTAAAAGTGGGATGTGGTTTAATTTAATCAAATCTGCCAGCCTAGGAGAAACATTAATACCTAAATATTTAATATTTCCAGATTGCAGTGGAGTGGAAGAATTCTGGAAGGAGCAATTAATTGGAAGAACTGTTGATTTTAACCAGTTTATTGAATAATCTGAGACTCTTGAGAAAGAGTTTATTAATGTAATTACCTCAGAGAGAGTGGTTTGTGAATGCTGAAGAAAAAGTAACACGTCATCTGCGTAAAGACTAACTTTATGTTCTACATTCTTGCATTTAATGCCTTTAATCACTGTTGCCTGTCTAATTGCTGCTGCTAGTGGTTCAATAAAAATTGCAAACAGTGAGGGGGAGAGGGGGCATCCCTGCCTGGTGCCCCTCTTGAGATAGAAGCTAGAGGACGTTTGGGCTTTTGTCCTGACACATGCTATTGGAGAGTTATATAATATTTTTAACCAGTTTATGAAAGAGTTTCCAAAACCAAATTTGTGTAAAGTTGCAAATAGAAAATTCCAGTTAACCCTATCAAAAGCTTTTTCTGCATCTAAAGACAATATTGTAATTTGAAGGTTTCTATTGCATGAATAGTCTATCAAGTTAAGTAACCTACGTGTATTTGTTGAGGAGTGCCTCCCTTTTATGAAACCAGTTTGGTCGGAATGAATTATGAGAGGGGTTATCTTCTCTATTCTTTTTGAGATAGCTTTGCAGATTATTTTAGTGTCCACATTAATAAGGGATATTGGACGATAGCTGGTAGGCAATACAGGGTCTTTGCCTGGTTTTAGCAAGAGACTAATGTTGGCAGAATGCATATTTGGTGGAAGTCTGCCATTTTTTTTTTTGGTTTCCTGCAACATTCTGTAGAATGTTGGTGCCAGAATAGCCCAGAATTCTTTATAGAATTCTGCTGGAAAGCCATCTGGACCTGGAGCCTTTTTATTGGGCATACTGTTCAAGGCTTCCTGAAGTTCATCTGATGTCAGTGGAGAATCCATTGCCATCGCTTGATTGTCTGATAATTTCGGAAGAGTTATATTGTCAAGAAATTGGTCAATTTCGTCTTTAGATGGGTTTATCTGTGGAGAATATAAAGATTTGTAAAAGTCCCTGAAAGTATCACAAATCCAGGCCATGAACTACCGTTCATTCACCACTAGAGGTCACTCACCCACCACATTGACTTTCACACTACACAGACAGTTACAGATCACTTAGAAACTACATTTCCCATCATCCACTGCACCAACACAGCTGTTTGCACTGATCACGCACACACCTGAGAACAATCTCACATCACCATCACCCAATCACACACACTATATTAACTCTGGACTTTCTCTTACACTCTGCCGAGTATTGTTTAGCCTAGCTGCATTACAAAGCGTTTCCCAAGTTTCCTAGTTAGATTCCCCGTGTTCTGATTCCTGTCCGTGCTCCTGGATTATTCTCTCTGCCTAGCCCTCTGGATTGTGTATGCTGATCGTCGACCCATGCTTGCTCTACGGACTGCTCTGTGTTTTGCCCCTGCCATACCTGTTTACTGATTACTGACCCTGCCTGAATATGACCATGTTTGATAATAAAGCTTTGCGAATGGATCCTCTCGTCTCACGTCTCGTCAACCCCGTAACAGAATACTCGGCCAACAAAGGATCCAGCGGCTTTTCTAGTGGATATTGGCCAGTTATGGACATGGCACGAATTTTGTTAAACCTCAGGCAGGGCTCGCGACCACTCGAGGAGTATATACAAGAATACTTAGACCTCGCCCATTTTTCTGATCTGCCGGACTGTGTACTCATAGACTTCTTTTGTGAGGGCATTAATCAGCCGCTGAAATCACAGCTAACCCGTGAGGGTCCCCGTTCATCGCTCAGTCAGTTTCTGGACTATGCTTTGTTGACGGTCGGTTCAGCATTCACTGTGGGGGTCGCGGAGGAATGAGACACCGCACCCAAGTGTGTGATCACAGCCGCGCTAGAGCACGCTCACAAAATGGCGGTCACAACAACACCCCGTAGCGCCATTGCTGCCAGTCACGAGCCAAGTCAAGTCCCGGCTGATGTTAAAGAGCCAAGTCAAGTCCCAGCTGATGTTAAAGAGCCAAGTCAAGTTGCCGCTGATGTTAAAGAGCCAAGTCAAGCCACAGCCTATGTTAAAGAGCCAAGTCAAGTCGCCGCTGATGTTAAAGAACCAAGTCAAGTCACAGCCTATGTCAAAAGGTCAAGTCAAGCTACAGTTGTTCGTCACGAGTCAAGCCAAGCCACAAGTGATCGTCACGAGTCAAGCCAAGCCACAAGTGATCGTCACGAGTCAAGCCAAGCCACAAGTGATCTTCGTGAGTCAAGCCAAGCCACAAGTGATCTTCGTGAGTCAAGCCAAGCCACAGTTGATCGTCACGAGTCAAGCCAAGCCACAGTTGATCGTCACGAGTCAAGCCAAGCCACAGTTGATCGTCACGAGTCAAGCCAAGCCACAGTTGATCGTCGCGAGTCTCTTCGTGCCTCAACGCTCCAGCCAGAGTCACACCACATCTCAGCTCGTCATCCCGAGTCACCCCAAGCCACTGTGGATCATCATGAACTCACCCAACTCACAGCTGACCAGCCAGAGTCACGTCACGTCACAGCCGACCAGCCAGAGTCACGCCACGTCACAGCCGACCAGCCAGAGTCACGCCACGTCACAGCTGACCAGCCAGATTCACGCCACGTCACAGCTGACCAGCCAGAGTCACGCCACATCACAGCTGACCAGCCAGAGTCACGCCACGTCACAGCTGACCAGCTAGAGTCTCTTCACATCTCAGCTCCTCAGCCAGAGCCTCTTCACGTCTCAGCTCCTCCGCCAGAACCTATCCCACCCAGAGATTTAAGGTCAGTCCTTCGAGTTCCCTGTTTGATATCCAGCGTAAGGGATGCACCGCTGGTGTCTGTACGCACTGCTGGTATACCCAAACCCACTCACTTTGGCCCTCCGGTCCCTGAACTGATTTCCCTGTCTGAAGCGCTTCCCATGATGGGGATCGCCTTTTGGTGTGTTTGGGCTGCGTACACCACCACTGAACTGCCCGAGGTGGCAAGGTCCACTGTAATGTCTCCAGAGGTGGCGGCTGATGCTGCAGAACCTCAGGGGGTAGTAGCACTCACTGCAGCTTCTTCAGAGGTGGCAGCACATGCTGCAGAACCTTTTGAAGCGGTGAGGCTTGTTTCAGCCCCTAGTATGGTGGTGGCGCCCAATAATGTACTCCCAGCCTGTCATGTTACCGTCAAAGAGACTTTCAATGAACTCCTCCTGCCTCCAGGTGTTACCACCGTAGAACCTCCAGAGGTGGCGGCGTTAGCTGCAGAACCTCCAGAGGTGTCAGTGGTATCCTCCTCTGAATCCTTGTCCTGTCCAGTCACGGCTATGGAGGCCGTCTGTGAATCCTCAGCCTGCCCTGTCACGGCTAAGAGGGCCGTCTGTGAACTTTCACCCTGTCCTGTCACGGCCATGGAGGCCGTCTGGGAGCTCTCGCCCTGTCCTGTCACGGCTAGGAAGGCCGTCTGTGAACTCTCGCCCTGTCCTGTCACGGCTAAGGAGGCCGTCTGTGATTCCCTGTCCTGCCCAGTCACGGCTATAGAGGCCGCCTGTGATTACATGTCCGGCCCAGTTACGACTATAGAGGCCGCCTGTGATACCATGTCCTGCCCTGTCACGGCTACGAAGGCCGCCTATGAATTCCTGTCAGGTCCTGTCACGGCTATCGAGGCTGCCTGTGATTCCCTGTCCTGCCCTGTCACAGCTATGGAGGCCGTCAGTGATTCCCCGTCCGGCCCTGTCACTGCTATGGAGGCCGTCTGGGATTTCCTGTCCTGCCTTGGCACGGCTATGGAGGCCGCCTGTGATTCCCAGACCTGCTCAGCCACGGCCCCTGAAACCAAGAAGGCTCTCCCTGTGTTGTCTGTCTCTACTCTCCCTGTGTTGTCTGTCTCTACTCTCCCTGTGTTGTCTGTCTCTATTTTCCCCCAGATCTCAGACTCAGTCATGGTTTCCTGCCTGGTCTACGGTCCTACTCCGGTCTGGTGGTCTCTGGTCCTGTCTGCTCCGCCCTGGTGGGCTCCAGGTCCGTCTTCTCCGCCCTGGGGGGCTCCTGTCACGCCTGCTCCGCCCTGGGGGGCTCCTGTCACGCCTGCTCCGCCCTGGTGGGCTCCAGTCCTGTCCGCTCCGCCCTGGTGGGCTCCGGGTCCGTCCGCTCCGCCCCGGTGGGCTCCGGGTCTGTCTGCTCCGCCCCGGTGGGCCCCGGGTCCGTCTGCTCCGCCCCGGTGGGCTCCAGATCCGTCTGCTCCGCCCTGGTGGGCTCCAGATCCGTCTGCTCCGCCCTGGTGGGTTCCAGTTCCATCCTCTCCGCCCTGGCTTCCACATGAACCTGGCCCTCCATCCCTCCCCCTGTTCCGCCTCCGCTCCACCGCCCTCCTAGGATTGTTTAGGAGCGTCTGGAACCCGCTCCTTGGGGGGGGGGGGCTATGTCACAAATCCAGGCCATGAACTACCGTTCATTCACCACTAGAGGTCACTCACCCACCACATTGACTTTCACACTACACAGACAGTTACAGATCACTTAGAAACTACATTTCCCATCATCCACTGCACCAACACAGCTGTTTGCACTGATCACGCACACACCTGAGAACAATCTCACATCACCATCACCCAATCACACACACTTTATAAACTCTGGACTTTCTCTTACACTCTGCCGAGTATTGTTTAGCCTAGCTGCATTACAAAGCGTTTCCCAAGTTTCCTAGTTAGATTCCCCGTGTTCTGATTCCTGTCCGTGCTCCTGGATTATTCTCTCTGCCTAGCCCTCTGGATTGTGTATGCTGATCGTCGACCCATGCTTGCTCTACGGACTGCTCTGTGTTTTGCCCCTGCCATACCTGTTTACTGATTACTGACCCTGCCTGAATATGACCATGTTTGATAATAAAGCTTTGCGAATGGATCCTCTCGTCTCACGTCTCGTCAACCCCGTAACAGAAAGTGTTGTTTATTCTTTCAGGGTCATATACTGTATCCCCAGTTAAATCTTTAACAGCACATATAGTAGTTTTTTCTTTATTTATTTTTAACTGGTTCGCTAGGAATTGACCTGATTTGTTACCATATTCAAATTCTTGCCAGCGAAGTCTTTGTGCTAAGAATTTAGTTTTTTTATTAATAATTTCATTTAATTCTAGTTTTACTTTACATATTTTTTTTCAGCATTTCCTGTTCCTGGGAGGATACGTAGGCTTCTTCTAAAGTTTATGGTTTCTTCTAATTCCTGAATACATTTATTTTCTCTTTTCTTTTTATGCGATGAGAATGAGATTATTCTACCTCTCATCACAGCTTTGCCTGCTTCCCAGAGAACAGATGCTGATGTTCCAGGCAGGTCATTATAGTCTAAATATAAAGCCCACTCTTCTTTAAAATATTTAATAAAATCGTCGTCTTTAAGCAATGATGTATTGAATCTCCAGTTATTACTTGGTGGAGTGGCCTTCTTATTTACTAGAGTTAAAGAAACAGCAGCATGATCGCTGACAGCTATAGGGTTTATCTCTGTGTCTGAAATGTCACTCAGCAGTGAGCTGCTGACTAAGAAATAATCCAGACGAGAGTAAGAGTGATGGACATGTGAGAAGAAAGTATATTCCCTACGGTTGGGGTGAAAAGAACGCCATGCATCGCAAAGTCCATAGTCGCTCATGTACTGTTTAACTATATTTGTGGATTCCCAATTGTGCTGAGTTCCAGCTGTACTTAGCCTGTCCATTTCTTTATTTAGTCCAAAGTTGAGGTCTCCCCCAATAACAAGTGCACAATCTAGGTGTTCAGAGAGTGCGGTAAAAAAAACGTGAAAGAAAGAGGGGTCATCAACATTTGGACCATATAACTTTTTGTCAAATATAGATAATTTAATGATTCGAAATCTGCCTTCTGGATCTATAACTGTGTTGAGTACTGTGAAATTAACATTTTTATGTATTAAAATTGCTACCTCCCTTTGCCTAGAGTTATAGCAGGCTGAGAACACATTAGGAAACTCAGTTGTTTTAAGTTGATCTGTAGCTGTGGCAGGTCTATGAGTCTCTTGTAATAAAACAACGCCTGCCTGTAGTTTTTTAAGCTGGCTAAATATTTTTAACTTCTTTTCTCTGGAGCCAGCTCCATTCACATTCCATGTGACAAATCTCAGTGCGCCCATAGATGTGTGTGTGTAGCTAATGCTGCTCGCTGAGTGTGATGCTCAAATGAATAAGATATGAGCGGGCGTGTACGCGCTTGTATGCGAGTATGTCCTTCATGTCTGTGTGCGCTGTAAGGTCGGAGTGGTTACGTTAATGCTGAGTGTATATGTACATGGTCGTGCCGTGCAGATGTGTGATATAGGGTGTTGTGTGTGTATGTGTAGTAAAGCAGGTGATCGGTGCAGTGAAAGGAGTTGGAAGTAAGAAAGACATACAAAGAAGCAAGCAGAGAGGGATGAAAGTAAAAACTTGACAGAAATGAAAACATTGCAACAGCATTTAAACGCTGCGGAGACTGACAGTATCGTGTTTGTTATGATATCGTATTAAATTAGCGAAATGACATAAATAGTTAGAGGTAAATGGAAGAACAAGCGAGGAAAGAGAGGAAAAAAAAGAAAAATATAACGGATTCTTATCTGGAGTGGTGTTAAAATAACCACGGAGTGGTACTGAGGTTGCGGTAGAGCTGCCCGTCCACGTAGAGCCGGTCCACGGCGATGACAGCTCGGGAGCCCTTTTGGATGAGACTGCGTCAGATTAGGAACAGAATTTTGCATCGCTCCAGGATTTCTTTGGGGAACTGGTCGTTTACGCTGAAGTCTGTTCCTTTCAGCTGCCAGCCGCGACTCTTCACCTGCTCTTTCTGCTTGAAGTATCCAAATTTGGCCACAATAGGACGCGGCCTCGGGGCTCCAGGTTTCTTCGCTCCCATCCGATGGACTCTTTCGAAGCAGATGTTTTCCACGGTGTCTTCCGGAAGCTTCAGGTATGTCTTGATAAAGGTTTTAACCGCAGCTTCTGGGTCCTCTTCGGCAGATTACGGGATGCCTGAAAACACCAGGTTATCTCTCATGCTACGGGCCTGGAGATCGATGACAGTCTCTTTTATTTTTTTATTTTCTTCACTTAGATGGGTCACATTCTCAGTTATAGACTTGACCGAGTCCCGTAGTGATGCGTTTTCAGCAGCGAGTGTTTCCACCTGCTGCTGGCTGAATTCCAGTGATTCCCTCAGGGATTTAAATTCACGGTGCAGGATCTCGACCAGGGACAACCTCGTGTCGAAGCTGGACAACCGCTTGTCTATTGAATCCAGGATGTCGGTAAAGCTTTTACCCGTCGGCGATGTTGTTTCAGGCGAGTCTGCCGGGCGACTTCTTTTGGAAGACGGCGTCTCGTTTTTGGCTGGAGAACATGCATTTTGGTTTTTCTTCATGACTATAACGTCGAAGCACCAGTCGATGTATTCCTGAAGAGTTTCCAAATTTTCCTCGCTGTCCTCGCTGTTCATTCAGTTTTTCCGCCAAGTCTCCAGCGTCTGACGTCACCTACAGCATTTCCGGCCTCTGGCCTCCTGTTTCTAACTAGTTGGTTGAATAAAAATATTTGGATTTTATATTTAAAAATGACCTCAAGTTAGCATCAGGTAGCTAGTTAGCTAGCCCAAACTAAATGTTTCAAATAGGCTATTTTAATTTTGTAATTCATAATTATTGATTATATTATTTTTAATTTTAAGCAAAAACTGTCTGTACTCTGATTTTGCTGTTAATGTTTAAAGCAAATTGCTTCGTCAGACCGGGGGGCCTTTTACCCCACCCACGGGGGCGTTTAGGTGGGATAAAACGCCCCCTTGGTACAAATTACATTGTTGTTAAAAATCTAATAACATGAAAACTCTGGACATTTTTCAGACTTTGTTTATAATTTATGTCATTGTCACTAAAATTATGATAACTTTTCTGAACACATTTAAGTTATGTTTCACAAAAAAAAATTACACAGTCCTTAAAACAAAAACACATGCAAATTCTTTATTCATAATTTTGTAGATGTAGAGTTAAAAAATGAATTTTATGTAGAAAAAGTTAAATTGACCGTTCGCAAAACCCGCCCACCCTTAGTTACAAACAATGTAATGACCGACAAACAATGCAGCTCTCACACTACACACATGTTCTCACGCAGTGAAAAATACATCGCAGAGCAAAGAGGAAACTGACAACACACCGACAGAGAAGACAGAGCAGGTTACTTCTTTAAGGCTCAGTCTGTTCCTGTCTGTTGTACTGCTGAGAGGTTTGCGATTGTAGCTCCGCTTTTTATTGAATATTTACCTTACTTTCACTGTCTGTTATTTAAAGTAATAATATATAACTTAATTCCCACCATATTTCTGGTATTATCTATCAAACTAATCTGATCGCTCGCTTTTAAAACCGCAAGTGCAGCGCGTTAGCATTCGCTAGCCGGTTAGCTTGTCACTCGCGGTTCCATTCGCATTGCTATTCGCGCCTATTATTGTTTTCTTTTTAATCGCTCCGTTTTCATTTCTCTCTCGCTCCGTTTTTCATGAGTTCAACAAACAACAGTGGTAAGTGGTAGGTGGTAAGTGGTAAGTTATGTTGGTATCATTCATCAATCACGGTGAGTAATGGCTTCTTCTCCTGCTATTGTTATTTGCACAGTCTGCCACATGTATAGTTTATCTCTCTCTGTCAGCGATGAGGGATTCACATGTGATAAATGCAGGGAAATAGTTAGGCTGACAGAGAAGGTTTTAGAACTAGAGACACGCATCCAAACTTTAGTTGAGGACAGTAAGAATGTGAGGGCTGTAGATACTGCTTTGGATGTGATTAGCTCAGGGACTCCTGTACATTGTTCGGTTCCGGTAACATTAGCGCCCCCGCAGCAGGGCAACTGGGTGGCAGTGAGGCGGCCTAGTCGCGGGTCAAAACACTGCTCTTCCGTTCCGATCAGAACATCAAACAGGTTCTCCTCACTCAGTGACGCACCCACTGAGAAACCTGGTGAAAGTGCTCAAGTTATTGGCGATTCTATTGTACGGAACGTGAAAATAGAGACACCAGCCATCATAGTCCATTGTTTACCGGGAGCTAGAGCGCCTGACATCTTGGCAAATTTAAAAGTGCTGGCTAATGCTAAACGTAAATTCAGTAAGATTGTTATCCACGCCGGCGCTAATGATGTTCGACTTCGCCAGTCGGAGATCACTAAAAATAATGTTAAAGAGGTGTGTGAACTTGCAAGTACGATGTCAGACACTGTAATATGTTCTGGCCCCCTCCCTGCTTACCGGGGTGATGAGATTCACAGCAGACTGTCATCATTAAATGACTGGATGTCTAAGTGGTGCCCGCAGAATAGCATAGGTTTTATAGACAATTGGACGAGTTTTTGGGGCAGACCTGACCTGTTGAAAAGAGATGGTGTTCATCCCTCCTGGGGTGGTGCAGCTCTTCTCTCTAGAAATTTGGCACATAGTCATACTTAGAGTATGAACTTATGAACTTAGAGTTCATACTTGACTAACTGGGGCCCAGGTCAGGAAGCAGACAGACTGGCTAAACCGACCGTCTGCTAGCCGCCTCACATCACAGAAGTCAGTTAATTCTCAGCACATAGAGACTCCTTCACCTAGATATCACACTATAGAGACTGTGTCTGTTCCCCGAACTAGAAAATACAGAAAATGTCCAAACCAATTTATGAGTAACCATTTAATTGATGTTCAACAAATAAAAAATGTTTACAACACACAGAAACAATTTATAAAACTTGGCTTACTGAATATCAGGTCCCTTTCTACAAAATCACTTTTTGTAAATGATTTGATTAATGATCATAACCTAGATTTGCTCTGTTTGACAGAAACATGGCTAAAACCAGATGAATACATTACTTTAAATGAGTCCACCCCCCAAGATTACTGTTACAAAAATGAGCCGCGTCCAAAAGGCAAAGGGGGAGGTGTTGCTACAATTTATAGCAATATTCTCAGTATTTCTCAGAGGGCAGGCTTTAAGTATAACTCATTTGAAGTTATGGTGCTGCGTATAACATTATCTAGAGAAACACGTGTTCGTGATAAATCCCCTGTGATGTTTGTATTGGCTAATGTATACAGGCCACCAGGGCACCATACAGATTTTATTAAAGAATTTGCTGATTTTCTATCTGAGTTAGTACTGGCTGCAGATAAAGTCTTAATTGTTGGCGATTTTAATATCCATGTCGATAATGAAAAAGATGCATTAGGATCAGCATTCATAGACATTCTGAACTCTATTGGGGTTAGACAACACGTTTCAGGACCTACTCATTGTCGAAATCATACTCTAGATTTAATACCGTCACATGGAATTGATGTTAGTGGTGTTGAAATTCTGCAGCAAAGCGATGATATATCAGATCATTATCTAGTCTTGTGTAAACTCCATATAGCTAAAACTGTAAATTCTACTCCTTGTTACAAGTATGGTAGAACCATCACTTCTAGCACAAAAGATTGCTTTGTAAGTAATCTTTCTGATTTATCTCAATTCCTCAGCATATCCAACAGCTCAGAACAGCTTGATGATGTAACAGAGACTGTTACAGATCGGCCAGGCTCCACCACCAATTCACCACTCCGATCACTATCACATGAGTACTAATTCAAGCCACCTGCACCTCATCAGCACCAATCATCACAGCACTACTTAAGCACACACCTCATTCCAGTCAGTTGTCCGATCTCGCTTACACAAAGTGGACTCACCAAGCTATGTGCTACTACTTACCTGTTGTTTACCCTGTGGACTACTTACCTCCTGTGCCTCTCCTTCATAGATCCCCTGTGTTGTCCCTGGCTGTCGTTCTCCGACCAAGCGTCCTCTACTCCACTGTCATCCTGAGGTGTGTGCTGCTCCACTCCATCCACGAGTTCCTGGCAAGACAAGATACCTCTCGGTATATCCTTTCAACCACAGATCAAGTATCAAGTTTCTACTCACCTCCATCTACTGCCATAATATCTGCTGAATCAATAAATAACATCTACCTGTTTTACAAACATCTGTGTCCCGTCTACTTCCGTAACAGAAGATCGGACCAACACCGACAGAGTGATTCAGCATGAGCCAACCGGACCCATTCCAGGAACTCGTGGATCATCTCCGATGGGTTCTCACTCCAGCACCGCCACCAACACCGCCAATCACTTCCGTATCCACCACCACTTCTTCTTCATCTACCGTCATCGTCAGTCCCATGGCCAGACCAGCGCCCTACTCTGGGGTGGCGGAGGAGTGCAATGGGTTCCTTCTTCAATGTTCCCTTTCCATTGAAATGCAACCTTATCTGTACCCTACTGAAAGATCCAAGATCGCTCTATTAGTCTCTCTACTCTCCGGCAAGGCATTGCAATGGGCCGAAACCATCATAGCTCAGGCTGGTAATGTCACTCAATCTTTTAATAATTTTGTTGCTCATTTCAGAGAGGTGTTTGGGAAACCCCCTGGGGACTCATCGACCAGCGATCAGCTGTATTACCTTCGACAAGGCTCTCAGACCATCAATGAATATGCCCTCAGATTCAGAACCCTAGCTGCGCCAGAGGGTGGAATGAGCAAGCTCTGATTACCACCTATTGTCAGGGATTAGAGCCCCGATTGCGCCTTCAACTCTCCAGTTATGACGAACACGGAGGATTAGAAGACCTCATCCAACACTCCATCCGATGCTCCTGCCGCATGCAATCATGTTTTAAGGAACAAAACCTTACGTCTCGTTGCACTCCTCCACAATGCCACCCAGAGGCCAACCAACCTCCAGAACCAGTCTCTGAACCGATGATGACCGACAACATGAGGTTATCACCCGCTGAGCGGCAGAGGCGACTTACCAATGGTTTATGCCTGTATTGTGGAAATGGGGGGCATGTCAGATCTACATGCCCCATTCGACCTCCAAGATTTCCGGTGAGTGCTATTCAACCCATTTCTCAAAATATGAAGCCTCTCTCTATCGAGATAACGCTTATCGCACCTGATACCTCTGTTTCAGTCAATGCCCTCCTTGACACGGGATCCGCAGGAAATTTCATATCAAGGAGCCTCTGCCGCCAACTCAAGATCCCCACAACAATCAACTCAAAGATTTACCAAGTCCAATCCGTAACAGGGAGGCCGCTCAGTCGTCATAACATCAGACATTCGGCTGGTCCATTACATCTACGAGTAGGCCTTCTTCATGAAGAGGAGATCAGTTTACTCATTCTGGACATCATTCTGGGTCGCCCCTGGTTCGCTCTTCATGAACCCCAAGTATCCTGGCGCACGGGAGACGTCCTGAAGTGGGGTAACCAGTGCTTTCCAGGGTGTTTTCTGAATATGGTCCTACCTCCAACGCCGACCAACCAGCTCCTGTACCTGAATTCTACCACCATCGAGAGCCCCCTGGAGAAGCGATCCGTCGACATACCCACATGTTATACCCACTTCAGTGACGTCTTCTGCCCGAAGAAAGCCTCCCAATTACCTCATCATCGGCCATGGGACTGCGCGATAGACCTACTACCGGGTGAGTCAGTGCCCAAGGGAAAGATCTATCCACTATCACTCCCAGAACAGAAGGCCATGGAGGAGTACATTGAAGAGGCACTTGAACAGGGTTACATCCGCCCTTCCACTTCCCCTGCTGCTTCAAGCTTCTTTTTTGTGGCTAAGAAGGACGGAGGCTTTCGGCCTTGTATAGATTACCGGGCACTCAACAACATTACAGTAAAATTCCGTTATCCCCTTCCTCTCGTCCCAGCAGCTCTGGAACATCTCCGTGGTGCCACCATCTTCACCAAACTAGACCTCCGCAGCGCATACAACCTCATTCGGATACGTGAGGGGGACGAGTGGAAGACAGCCTTCGTGACCCCTACTGGCCACTACGAATATCTCGTCATGCCGTATGGCCTAGTCAATGCCCCCTCCGTATTCCAAGACTTTATGCATGAGGTGCTCCGAGAGTTTCTCCACCGCTTCGTCCTGGTATATATCGATGACATCCTCATTTACTCTCGGAGCCTGGCCGAACATCGCCACCACGTTGCGGAGGTCCTCCAACGTCTACGTCAGTTCCAACTCTTCCTCAAAGCAGAAAAATGCTCCTTCCATCATCCCTCAGTACAATTTCTGGGCTATCAAATTGACAGCAGTGGCATCCGGATGGACGAGGGGAAGGTGGAGGCCATCAAGACCTGGCCAACCCCATCAACCATAAAGGAACTTCAAAGATTCCTAGGATTTGCAAACTTCTACCGTCGCTTCATCCTGAACTACAGTACTCTCACCAGTCCCCTTACTAACCTTCTCCGAAGTAAGCCCAAGTCTCTGTCCTGGTCTCCAGCAGCCGCCGAAGCCTTTGACAGGTTAAAAGAAGCCTTTACTCAAGCTCCAATCCTCGTACATCCTGATCCTACGAAGGCATTCATTGTCGAAGTTGATGCTTCCACTACGGGGGTTGGAGCTGTGCTTTCCCAGCAGCAGGGGAACCCCATGAGACTCCATCCATGCGCCGCCTTCTCACGGAAACTCAGCCCGGCGGAGCGTAACTATGACATCGGCAACAGGGAGCTCCTCGCCATCAAGCTGGCCCTTGAAGAGTGGAGGCATTGGCTGGAGGGAGCTCAACATCCATTCACGGTACTTACGGATCACAAAAATTTACAATAT
Source organism: Aspiorhynchus laticeps (assembly GCA_023376895.1). Lineage (NCBI taxonomy): Eukaryota > Metazoa > Chordata > Actinopteri > Cypriniformes > Cyprinidae > Aspiorhynchus > Aspiorhynchus laticeps. The sequence continues at coordinate 23,855,096 of CM041807.1, read as the reverse complement.
CTGAGGGAGGAAAAAAGAGGCTAAATCCACGTCAGGAACGCTGGGCGTTATTCTTCACTCATTTCAATTTCTCCATCTCCTATCGTCCTGGGCCCAGGAATGTTAAGGCAGACGCTCTGTCGCACCTTTACGCCCCAGAAGAAGAGGAAGAACCACCCGATCCCATTATCCCGGAAGACCTGTTTGTCAGCCCCATCCAGTGGAACCCTGATACTGCTCCTCATCCCAATGTCTCCATGGCCACTCCACCGGGCTGCCCACCAGGTGCACAGTATGTCACACGTACCCAACGTACCCCTCTCATTCACTCTGTACACTCTTCACTGGGCACTGGCCACCCTGGGGCCAACGTAACCCTCTCGCTGCTTAAAGACCGCTTCTGGTGGCCAAAAATGGCAAGGGATGTGAGAAGGTTCGTCCAGGGGTGTAAGGAATGTGCCATATCCAAGAGCTCTCGCCATCTACCATCAGGCAAACTCCTCCCGCTACCCGTTCCCAACCGGCCGTGGTCACACCTAGGGGTAGACTTTGTCATGGACCTACCAGCCTCTGATGGGAACACATGTATCCTGGTGATTGTGGATAGGTTCTCCAAATCCTGCCGATTGATTCCCCTCAGGAACCTCCCTACGGCTATGACGACGGCCGAACTAATGTTTACTCATGTCTTCAGATATTTCGGAATCCCTGAGGATATTGTGTCCGACCGAGGTCCTCAGTTCATTTCCCATGTGTGGCGAAACTTCTTCAAACTCCTAGGTGTGACCGTAAGTCTATCTTCTGGATACCACCCTCAGATGAACGGGGAAACGGAGAGGAAGATCCAGGAGATTGGACGCTTCCTACGAACCTTCTGTCACGGCCACCAGGACTCTTGGAACCAGTTCATTGGCTGGGCCGAGTATGCCCAGAACTCCCTTTGACAGTCATCCACTTGGCTCACTCCCTTCCAGTGCGTGCTCGGTTTCCAGCCACCCATGTTTCCCTGGACTGGAGAGCCGTCTGACGTCCCTTCAGTGGATTACTGGTTCCGAGAGAGCGAGAGGGTCTGGGATGAAGCACACCATCACCTTCAGCGAGCTCTTTGCAGGCGCAAGATGACAGCAGACCTTCGGAGGTCTGAAGCTCCCCTCTATCAGCCGGGACAGAAGGTCTGGCTGTCAACAAGGGACATCCGGTTGCGCCTGCCCTGCAAGAAGCTCAATCCCAGATACGTTGGTCCCTTCACCATTCAGAGGCAAATCAACCCGGTCACTTACCAACTCCACTTACCTGCACAGTATAGGATTCACCCCACTTTCCATGTATCCCTCCTTAAACCTTATCATTCTCCTGTCTCCACAGAGCCTGGTCCGAGTGCAGAACCCCCTCTCCCACTAGTCGTGGAGGATGGCGCCATCTACAAGGTCAGAACAATCCTGGATTCCCGACGTCATGGTGGTCTGCTGGAATACCTCGTGGATTGGGAAGGTTATGGCCCCGAGGAGAGATCATGGGTTCCCAAGGATGACATTCTGGATCCAACGCTCATAGAAGATTTCCACAATAGCTTCCCTGATCGACCTGCACCCAGAGCCAGAGGTAGACCACCACGCCGTCGGTTCTCTCGGCCCTCTGGAGCGGGCCGTGGAGAGGGGGGTAATGTTACAGATCGGCCAGGCTCCACCACCAATCCACCACTCCGATCACTATCACCTGAGTACTAATTCAAGCCACCTGCACCTCATCAGCACCAATCATCACAGCACTACTTAAGCACACACCTCATTCCAGTCAGTTGTCCGATCTCGCTTACACGAAGTGGACTCACCAAGCTATGTGCTACTACTTACCTGTTGTTTACCCTGTGGACTACTTACCTCCTGTGCCTCTCCTTCATAGATCCCCTGTGTTGTCCCTGGCTGTCGTTCTCCGACCAAGCGTCCTCTACTCCACTGTCATCCTGAGGTGTGTGCTGCTCCACTCCATCCACGAGTTCCTGGCAAGACAAGATACCTCTCAGTATATCCTTTCAACCACCGATCAAGTATCAAGTTTCTACTCACCTCCATCTACTGCCATAATATCTGCTGAATCAATAAATAACATCTACCTGTTTTACAAACATCTGTGTCCCGTCTACTTCCGTAACAGAGACTATGGACTCTCTCCAAAAGAGTCCAACACCGTGGTATAATGAGCACACTCGCACTCTAAAGAGAGCAGCCCGGAAAATGGAGCGCAGCTGGAGGAAAACAAAACTAGAGGTATTTCGGATAGCTTGGCGGGAAAGTATCCTATCCTACAGAAAAGCATTAAAAACTGCTAGATCTGATTACTTTTCGTCTCTTCTAGAAGAAAACAAACATAACCCCCGGTATTTATTCAATACAGTCACTAAATTAACGAAAAATAAAGCATCAACAGGTGTTGGCATTTCCCAAGAGCACAGCAGTAATGATTTTATGAACTACTTTACTTCCAAGATCGATACTATCAGAGATAAAATTGTAACCATGCAGCCGTCAGCTACAGTATCGCATCAAATAGTGCACCATAGATCCCCCGAGGAACAATTCCACTCATTCTCTACTATAGGAGAGGAAGAATTGTATAAACTTGTTAAATCATCTAAACCAACAACATGTATGTTAGACCCTATTCCATCTAAACTAATAAAAGAGCTGCTTCCAGAAGTCATAGATCCTCTTTTAGCTATTATTAATTCATCATTGTCATTAGGATATGTCCCCAAAACCTTCAAATTGAAGGTCTCATTAAAAAACCACAACTTGACCCCAAAGATCTAGTTAATTACAGACCGATCTCAAATCTTCCTTTTCTGTCAAAGATACTAGAAAAGGTATTATCCTCACAATTATATTCCTTCTTAGAGAAAAATTATATCTGTGAGGATTTCCAGTCAGGATTTAGACCTTATCATAGTACTGAGACTGCTCTCATTAGAGTTACTAATGATCTGCTTCTATCATCTGATCGTGGTTGTATCTCTTTATTAGTTCTACTGGATCTTAGCGCTGTGTTTCGACACCATCGACCACAACATTCTTTTAAATAGACTAGAAAACTTTGTTGGCATTAGTGGAAGTGCCTTAGCATGGTTCAAATCGTATTTATCTGACCGCCATCAGTTCATAGCAGTGAATGACGAGGTATCATATCGATCACAAGTGCAGTATGGAGTACCTCAAGGCTCAGTACTAGGGCCGTTACTTTTCATGCTTTACATGTTACCCTTGGGAGATATTATCAGGAGACATGGTGTTAGCTTTCACTGTTATGCTGATGATACTCCGCTCTATATTTCTTCACGGCCCGGTGAAACACACCAAATTGAGAAACTAACGGAATGCATAGTCGATATAAAAAACTGGATGTAATTTCCTACTGCTAAATTCTGAAAAAACAGAGGTGTTAATTATCGGACCTAAAAACCCCACATGTAATAACTTTGAACACAATCTAACACTTGACGGCTGCTCTGTCAATTCTTCTTCTTCATCAGTCAGGAACCTAGGTGTGCTGTTTGATAGCAATCTTTCTTTTGAAAGCCATGTTTCTAGCATCTGTAAAACTGCGTTCTTCCATCTCAAAAACATATCCAAACTGCGACCTATGCTCTCAACATCAAATGCAGAAATATTAATTCATGCGTTTATGACCTCAAGGTTAGATTATTGTAATGCTTTACTGGGTGGTTGCTCTGCATGTTTAATAAACAAACTACAGTTAGTCCAAAATGCAGCAGCTAGAGTTCTTACTAGAACCAGGAAGTATGACCACATTAGCCCAGTTCTGTCAACACTGCACTGGCTCCCCACTAAACATCGTATAGATTTTAAAATCTTGTTAATGACTTATAAAGCCCTGAATGGTTTAGCTCCTCAGTACTTGAGTGAGCTCTTATCACATTATAGTCCTCCACAGCCGCTGCGTTCTCAAAACTCTGGCCATTTGATAATACCTAGAATATCAAAATCAACTGCGGGCGGCAGATCGTTTTCCTTTTTAGCACCAAAACTCTGGAACAATCTACCAAACACTGTTCAGGAGGCAGACACACTCTGTCAGTTTAAATCTAGATTAAAGACCCACCTCTTTAACCTGACATACACCTAACACACTACTACACTTCTATTATTCAAATCCGTTAAAGGATTGTTTGGCTGCATTAATTAGATCAACCGGAACCGGGAACACTTCCCATAACACACGATGTACTCGTTACATCGTAAGAAGATTGGCATCTACGCTAATAGTTGTTTCTTTCTTATTCTGTTTCTCAGTCCGTTTCCGGATCAGATGGTGGATCGGCGCCGGGAGATGATGTCTGCGGCCCTCATCGTCAGCGATGAGCCCCAGAGACATATCCCCAGTGAAGACCTCGACTAAAATACAATAAAACTAAAAATAAAACAAATAATTAAAAATATAATAATAAAATACCTAACTACATAATACTATTATTGTTAGAAATTGCAACAATATAAAAATAGAAATATAATACATTTATACATTTAAAAATGTAATTAAAACAATAAGTAAACAATGAATAAACAATAATATCCTGGCCAGAGGAGAACTGGCCCCCCGACTGAGCCTGGTTTCTCCCAAGGTTTTTTTTTCTCCATTCTGTCACAGAGGGAGTTTTGGTTCCTTGCCGCTGTCGCCTCTGGCTTTCTCAGTTGGGGACACTTAATTTCTCGCGATTATCGTAAATTTGATTTCACAGATACTATTTAAACTAAACTTAGCTAGACAATGACATCTCCGAATTCAATAATGAAATGCCCTTAACTGAAAATTGAGTGTTTAATCTTATTATTATACATTACTGACACTCTATCCTCCAACTCGATACTGTTAAGTGCTTTGACACAATCTGTATTGTTAAAAGCGCTATATAAATAAAGGTGACTTGACTTGACTTGACTTGACTTCTGGTATGAAACAATTTAATTTCTAGCAGTTTTCTGGTATGAAACAATTCATTTTTAAAGAAATTAAAACAATAAATACTGTATTGTGGCTCTTCAATGTGTCGAGACAGATCACTGTATTGCCTCAGTTCAAACACGTGAACCGATCGTCTTTTCATATTTACTTAAAAGATGCAATAAACATGAATAAACACCAGAAAGTGTTTTATTTCAACCGCATTTTTCAAGTTTAAGTCCACCTAAGTTAAACTGCTCTTCTGTCTGATTTGTGGTTAAGGTTAGGAGGCATACAGCTGCGGCTTGTGACAGGGTGGAAGAATCACGCAACAAGGAGAGCTCGAAATAAATACCCCGGAGGGTGGATTTATTAACACAGAGTGTAGGTGATGCTTGTTGGGCGTGGCTGAGGTGCGGCGGTGCTCTTCGTGGTGTGATTTCCTCCCCAGTGCGGTGCGTCGGTGCTGTGCTCGTGGCAGGGCAGGATCGGTCACTCGCTGGGCTCTGAAATCAAGAAGAGTATATCGCATTAGTTCTCAGTTTCTTCTGGAGATGTGTCTCCCTGTCCTGCAGCCTCACACGGCTTATCTGGCCGCGGGCAAACAAGCCTCAGGTGTGGCCGATCCCGCCGTGATGAGGAGGTGCAGGTGTTTCTCCTTTGTCTCCAGGGCAACGCTGATGAGGACTCGGGACACTCGTCACGCTCCCCCCCCAAGCGTTGTCCTGGTCCTGGTGGAAACATAAGATGACAGTAAGGGGGAAATAGGGGGTGGGTGGGGAGTGACCCCTAACAGACCTGTGCTGACTGACCAGAACCGAGAGAGTCCGTCGGCGTTTGCGTTGGAGGCTCCGGCTCGGTGACGAACGACAAAGCAAAAGTCCTGGAGCGCGAGGAACCACCGCGTTACCCTGGCGTTGGTGTCTTTTGCCTTGGCCATCCACTGGAGGGGCACGTGGTCCGTTTTCCTGCCCAACAGGTAATAGCGCAGCTCCAGGACTGCCCACTTTATCGCCAGCGCCTCTCTTTCTACGGTGGCGTAGTTTCTCTCGGCCTTGGTCAGTTTCCTGCTGATATACAAGACAGGGTGTTCCTCACCTTCCTGGACCTGGGACAGGACGGCTCCCAGCCCTGTCTCGGATGCATCCGTTTGGAGCAGGAAGGGGCAGCCGAAGTCCGGGGCCCGTAGGACTGGTTCCTCCGTTAAGGCGTGCTTAACCCGCCGGAATGCCTCCTCTGCCTCTGGACTCCAGACGACGCGTTCTGGCTGCCCCTTCCTGGTAAGGTCTGTCAGAGGGGCGGCTAAGGAGGAAAAGTTAGGGATGAAGCAGCGATAATAACCCGCCAACCCTAAGAACGCTCATACCTGTGTCTTGGTGGTCGGTCTAGGGGCCGCATGGACAGCTTCCACCTTCTTCTGCTGTGGCTTGATGAGGCCCCGACCGACCTGGAATCCCAGGTACTTGGCCTCGAAGAGAGCTAGGTGGCATTTGCGAGGGTTGGTGGTGAGTCCAGCCCGTCGAAGATCCATGAGCACCCTCCGCAGATGGTCTAGATGGTCCTCCCAAAGCTCCGAGTGGATGACGACATCATCCAAATATGCGGCAGCATATTGTTGGTGGGGGCGAAGAATAATGTCCATTAACCGCTGGAACGTGGCCGGTGCCCCCGTGAAGGCCGAAGGGAAGGGTCCGGTACTGCCAGTGGCCACTAGGTGTTGAAAAGGCAGTCTTTGGCTTGGCACTGTCGGTGAGGGGTACCTGCCAGTATCCCTTGGTTAAGTCCAGCGTTGAAATATACCGGGCCCTTCCCAAACGATCCAGGAGTTCATCCACTCGGGGCATTGGGTAGCCGTCGAACTCGGAGACTTCATTGAGGCGCCGGAAATCGTTGCAGAAGCGGAGGGTGCCATCTGGCTTCGGGACCAGGACGATTGGGCTGGACCACGGGCTGCGTGATGGTTCAATCACCCCCTAACTTAAGCATTTGCTGAACTTCCTCCTCAATAGCCTGCCGACGAGCCTCTGGGATACGGTAGGGCCGTTGTTTAACGACGACTCCTGGCGGCGTTCTTATGTGGTGTTGAAGAACCTGGGTTTTCCCGGGGACAGCGGAGAACACATCCGAGAACTGACCGACCAGGTGTTGCAGCTCAGCCTTCTGCCCCGCTGATAACTCGGGGTTGGTATCCACCAAGACGGGCTCGCTGGTGGTCAAGGCGACGGTTGGCTCTTGGGTCCCCACCCACTTCTTCAAGAGGTTAATATGATAGAGTTGAACGGGGCGTCGGCTTCCGGGCTGTCGCACCCGGTATGTTACCGGTCCCATTCTTTCCACCACCGTGTACGGCCCCTGCCAGGTGGCCAGAAACTTGCAGGCAGAGGTGGGGACCAACACCATGACTTGGTCGCCCGTCTGGAACTCCCGAGGCTGAGCTGCACGGTTATAGTGGCGTTGTTGGGCCTGTTGGGCATGAGCCAGGTGTTCCCGGACTAATGGCATGATGCGATCGATCCTCTGCCTCATCTCGGAGACATGCTCGACGAGGGACCGATGGGGGGTAGGTTGTTGTTGCTCCCAAGCTTCTTTGGCAACGTCGAGCAGTCCCCGAGGCTGTCGTCCGAAGAGGAGCTCAAACGGTGTAAAGCCCGTTGACGCCTGCGGAACCTCCCGTATACCAAAAAGGACATAGGGGAGCATCTGGTCCCAATCCCACCGGTCTTCTGCTGCCACCCTCCGCAGCATTTGTTTGAGGGTCTGGTTGAATCTTTCCACGAGCCCGTCTGTCTGGGGATGGTATACGGTGGTCCGCAGGTGCTTTACCCGGAGCAGCTGGCAGAGATCAGCCATTAGCCGGGACATAAACGGTGTTCTGATCGGTCAGTATTTCCGTCGGAATGCCCACCCGGCTGAACAGCAGGAAGAGCTCGTGGGCGATGGTTTTGGCCGTGGCTTTTCTGAGCGGAATTGCTTCGGGGTACCGGGTGGCGTAGTCCACGACGACCAGGATGTGCTCATGTCCCCGGGCTGACTTCGGCAACAGCCCTACCAGATCCATCCCGATGCGCTCGAAGGGCACCTCGATGATGGGTAATGGAATGAGCGGTGAGGGGGGAGGTGGCTTGGGCGACGTCTTCTGACACGTGTGGCAGGCCTGACAGAAGCGTTTCACATCGGCCTCCAGGCCAGGCCAGTGGAAACGGTCCCGGACCCGCTGGATGGTATTCATCGCGCCGAGGTGTCCTGCCATTGGATGAGCGTGGGCCAAGTGCAGGACCGTTTCCATCTTCGTGCGTGGAACCACCAGCAACATTTTTTCCTCCCCCCTACGCTGGGCGACGCAATAGAGCAGGCCATTCTCCACGACAAAGTGGGGGAGAGGATGGGGCTTTGGACACACACTTGGGTCCAACAGTGTTTCAGCCGGTCATCCTCTCGCTGAGCCCGGCCGAATGAGCCCCCTCCAACCACCTGCTGATACACATCATAGAAAAGGTTAGAATTTTGCGAGGGGGACTCACCATCTCTCCCACTGTCGGAGGCCAGGAGAACGGGGCGGCGGTTGGGCCTCTTCGCTGGCTGCCGTCCACGGCGGCCCCCTCTTGGGTTGGCAGGCTGTGTGGCAGCGCTCAACAGGGCCTCAAAGCCCGGCCAGTCTCGTCCCAGCAGTACGCTCACCGGAAGGCCTTTTACGACACCAACTTCAATTGGCCAGGTCCCGTGGGCGCAGGTAACGGGAAGCACCCCTTTGGACTCGTGACTGGGTGGGAGGACCCCCGCCTTGACGAGACTGACGGCGCTGCCCGTGTCCAGTACCGCTTTAAAGGGCCGGCCGTTGATCTTGACTTCTGCGGTTGGAGCTCCCCTGGGCGGATCTTGATGCAACACACAGCCTGCTACCCAAGGCCGAGCTTTAGGCGACGAAGGCGCTGTGGGCATGGACTCATCCACTGGTTCGGGGGCCGCCGTCCTGTCTATTGGCCGCGAGATGCCCTCCGGCGCGCGTCGCTCTGGAACCACCCTCCGGGGGAAAGGCGGTACTCGCTCCCCAGCTTCGCGTCGTTGGGCCGCCTCGGCCAGCTCGATCGCCTCCACAACTTCCAGGACGGTGGTGGGGTTTCTCATGCCGATGGCGTGCCGACATGCGCGAGGCAGGGCGCGGAGGAGGCGATCAACGATCACGCGTTCCGTTACCTGAGCTGCCGTAGGAGAACCCACCATTAGCCAATGCTGCGCGAGCCTTGAGAGTTTGGTGGCTTGGGTACGCGCAGACCGCCGGGGCTGGTACACCCAGTCGGCGAACTGCTGGGCGGCGCACACAGGAGACAGTCCCACGCGAGCCAATATCTCCCTTTTCACTTCGCCATAGTCTCCTGCGATGGTAGTGGGCAGGCTGAAATAGGCGCGTTGGGGCTCACCGGTGAGGAGGGGAGCTAGTGCGCGTGCCCAGACTTCTGGATCCCAGCCCTCGGCGGTGGCGGTGTTCTCGAACATTTGGAGGTACGCCTCAACATCATCGTGTGTGGTCATCTTTGGCAGCAGCTGCGCGGCTTGCACCCGCGGGTCCGGTAACGGAACGCGCTGGCGGGCGGCCACGCGAAGGGCAGCGACCTCCTCGTCAACCTGGCCCTGGCGTGCAGCCAGATGCTCTACAATTTGCTGCTGGCGCAGGCTGACCTCTGTTAGCTGGCGAAGCAGTTCTTCCATCCTTTGGGGAGGAGTACCGCTCTTTCTGCAAAGGAAACATAGGAAAAGAGAAGAACGTGAGACAACCGGTGGAGATCACTTGTTGGTGAACTTCCTCAATCTGCCCGCATCCTCCACCAGTGTGACAGGGTGGAAGAATCACGCAACAAGGAGAGCTCGAAATAAATACCCCGGAGGGTGGATTTATTAACACAGAGTGTAGGTGATGCTTGTTGGGCGTGGCTGAGGTGCGGCGGTGCTCTTCGTGGTGTGATTTCCTCCCCAGTGCGGTGCGTCGGTGCTGTGCTCGTGGCAGGGCAGGATCGGTCACTCGCTGGGCTCTGAAATCAAGAAGAGTATATCTGTCACGAATCCAAGCCATGAACTTCCAGTCACTCACCCACCACATGGACTTTCACACCACACAGTCAGTCACAGATCACTCAAGGACTACATTTCCCATCATCCACTGCACCCACACAGCTGTTCACCATGATCAAGCACACACCTGTTTTCCATCTCACAATCACCAGCACCCAATCACACACATACACACACACTATATAAACCATGGACTTCCTCTCACACACGGCCGAGTATTGTTAGCCTTGCTACTTACCAAGCGTTTCCCAAGTTTACCTAGTTTGTATTCCTGTGTTCTGATTCCTGCCCGTGTTCCTGATTCTCTCTCTCTGCCTAGCCCTCTGGATACTGTACGCCGATCACCGACTCACGCTTGCCCTTGGATTATTCTTGTGTCTTGCCCATGCCATATCTGTTTGCTACTGACCGACCCTGCCTGTATTGACCATGTATTATAATAAAGCCTTGCGAATGGATCCGCCTGTCTCACGTCTCGTCAACCCCATAACAGAATACTCGGCCAAACAAGGATCCAGCGGCTTTCCCAAACAACATGGGTCAGGTATGGATACAGCGATCCTGTTACTAGCCCTCAAGCAGGGAACTCGATCACTTGAGGGTTACATCACGGAATATTTGGCTTTGGCTAATGGCTCAGATTTACCAGACTGTTTATTAATAGACTTTTTCTGTGATGGCCTTAACCAGCCGTTGAAATCTAAAGTAATTCAAAATGGCCCTCGTTTGTCATTAAGTCATTTCCTGGATTATGCTCTGTGGACTGTGGGTTCAGCATTTACTGTGGGGGTCGCGGAGGAACGAGACACCGCACCCAATTGTGAGATCACAGCCGCGCTAGAGCACGCTCACAAAATGGCGGCCACAACAACACCCCGTAGTGTCATTGCTGCCAGTCACATACCAAGTCAAGTCACCGCTGCTGTTAAAGAGTCAAGTCAAGTCACCGCTGCTGTTAAAGAGTCAAGTCAAGTCACCGCTGCTGTTAAAGAGTCAAGTCAAGTCACCGCTGCTGTTAAAGAGTCAAGTCAAGTCACCGCTGCTGTTAAAGAGACAAGTCAGATCATCGCTACTGTTAAAGAGCCCAGTCAAGTCCCAACTGATGTTAAGAAGCCAAGTCAGGTCACAGCCGATGTTAAAAGGTCAAACCAAAGCACAGTTGATCATCACAAGTCAAGCCAAGCCACCAGTGATCTCCGTGAGTCAAGCCAAGCCACAGTTGATCGTCATGAGTCAAGCCAAGCCACAGTTGATCATCACGAGTCAGGCCAAACCACCAGTGACCAGCCAGAGTCACGCCACGTCACCGTTGACCAGCCAGAGTCACGCCACGTCACCGTTGACCAGCCAGAGTCACGCCACGTCACCGCTGACCAGCCAGAGTCACGCCACGTCACCGCTGTCCAGCCAGAGTCACGCCACGTCACCGCTGACCAGCCAGAGTCACGCCACGTCACCGCTGACCAGCCAGAGTCACGCCACGTCACCGCTGACCAGCCAGAGTCACGCCACGTCACCGCTGACCAGCCAGAGTCACGCCACGTCACAGCTGCTCCGCCGCCAGAGTCACGCCACGTCTCAGCTGCTCCGCCAGAGTCACGCCACGTCTCAGCTGCTCCGCCAGAGTCACAGCACGTCTTAGCTGCTCCGCCAGAGTCACAGCACGTCTCAGTTGATCTGCCAGAATCTCGTCATGCCCTGTCTGTTGCACCCAGTTCATCAAGGTCAGTCTTTCAGTACCCCAGTCTGATGTCTAGTGTGAGGGATGTCCCACTGGTGTCTGTACGCGCCGCTGGCATCCCCAAATCCACTCACTCTGACCCTCCTGTCTATGAACTGATTACCCTGTCTGAAGCGCTCCCCAGGGTGGGGATAGCACTATGTTGCATTTGGGCCACGTACACCACCACGGTACTGCCCCAGGGGAAGGCATCGGCCGCAGAACCTCCCCAAGCGGTGGTGCTCGTCTCATCCCCTGGTAAGGTGGTGGCGCCCAGCAATAGACTCTCACCCGGTCCTGGTATCACCGTAGAACCTCCAGAGGTGGCGGCGTTCGCTGCAGAACCTCCAGAGGTGTCGGTGGTATCCATCCATGAACTCTCACCCTGTCATGTCACGGCAATAAAGGCCGTCATTGAGCTCTCACCCTGTCCTGTCACGGCTAAGAAGGCCGTCTGTGAGCTCTCATCCTGTCCTGTCACGGCTAAGAAGGCCGTCTGTGAGCTCTCATCCTGTCCTGTCACGGCTAAGGAGGCCGTCTATGAACTCTCGCCCTGTCCTGTCCCGGCCACGGAGGCCGTCTATGAACTCTCGCCCTGTCCTGTCCCGGCCACGGAGGCCGTCTATGAACTTTCGCCCTGTCCTGACACGGCTAAGGAGGCCGTCGGTGATTCCCTGTCCGGCCCAGTCATGGCTACGGAGGCCGTCTGGGATTTCCTGTCCTGCCCTGGCACGGCTATGGAGGCCGCCTGTGATTCCCAGATCTGCTCTGCCACGGCTCCTGAGACTAGGAAGGCTCTCCCTGTCTTGTCTATCTCTGTTCTCCCAGTGTTGTCTGTCTCTGCTCTCCCTGTGTTGTTTGTCCTTGTTCTCCTCTACTTCCAGGTGCTGTCAGGGCTACCTGCCCAGTTTGCTTCCCTGCGGTGGGTCCTGGTCCCGTCTGTTCCGCCCTGGTGGGTTCCGGGTCCATCTGCTCCGCCCTGGGGAGCTCCGGTTCCGTCTGCTCCGCCCTGGGGGGCTCTGGTCCCCTCTGATCTGCCCTGGCGGGCTCCAGCTCCGTCCGCTCCGCCCTGGAGGGCTCCAGTCCCATCTACTCCGCCCCGGTGGGCTCTGGTCCCGTCCGCTCCGCCCCGGTGGGCTCCAGGTCCGTCCGCTCCGCCCCGGTGGGCTCCAGATCCGTCCGCTCCGCCCCGTTGGGCTCCAGGTCCGTCCGCTCCGCCCCGGTGGGCTCCAGGTCCGTCCGCTCCGCCCCGGTGGGCCCCAGGTCCGTCTGCTCCGCCCTGGTGGGGTCCTGCTCCGCCCGCTCCACCCTGGATCTTTTAGGAGCTTCTGGAAGCCGCTCCTTGGGGGGGGGCTATGTCACGAATCCAAGCCATGAACTTCCAGTCACTCGGACTGGAACCCACCACATGGACTTTCACACCACACAGTCAGTCACAGATCACTCAAGGACTACATTTCCCATCATCCACTGCACCCACACAGCTGTTCACCATGATCAAGCACACACCTGTTTTCCATCTCACAATCACCAGCACCCAATCACACACATACACACACACTATATAAACCATGGACTTCCTCTCACACACGGCCGAGTATTGTTAGCCTTGCTACTTACCAAGCGTTTCCCAAGTTTACCTAGTTTGTATTCCTGTGTTCTGATTCCTGCCCGTGTTCCTGATTCTCTCTCTCTGCCTAGCCCTCTGGATACTGTACGCCGATCACCGACTCACGCTTGCCCTTGGATTATTCTTGTGTCTTGCCCATGCCATATCTGTTTGCTACTGACCGACCCTGCCTGTATTGACCATGTATTATAATAAAGCCTTGCGAATGGATCCGCCTGTCTCACGTCTCGTCAACCCCATAACAATATCGCATTAGTTCTCAGCTTCTTCTGGAGATGTGTCTCCCTGTCCTGCAGCCTCACACGGCTTATCTGGCCGCGGGCAAACGAGCCTCAGGTGTGGCCGATCCCGCCGTGATGAGGAGGTGCAGGTGTTTCTCCTTTGTCTCCAGGGCAACGCTGATGAGGACTCGGGACGCTCGTCACAGGCTATACTGGGCATCAGGGCCGTGCAGAGACCTGTGGAGGGGCAGGTGCTCAAAGTATAAAAGGGGCGCATGAAACACGACTTTTAATAGTGCTGTGCTGCTTGTTGATATGTGTATCGAAATGGATGCTTCTGTATTGATACAGCAGCAAATGCCATGATGCAGGTTTGAAAAAGAAACAGAACAGAAAAGACCATTTTAATTTTAAATGTTAAAGACATTTTTTGCACCTCTTAATTAATCTGGAATGATATTATTATTATTATTATTGTTGTTGTTGTTGTTAGTGTTTACAGGGTATGGTGGTTTTGCTGTTGTAAACACTACTGTTGTTGTTGTAGAAAAAAATATTCATGTCTTATTTTAAATAGAATTCTATTCTAATCCTGTTCTGAATTTATTCATTTTTTGAATGATAATGATTATAAAAACAGGATTGATATAATTCGGAGGACGAGAAAATCAGTATAAGCCTGTTTTAACAGTGTTGTGATAATTATTTTTAAGGCACTCTACGTTTTTTTAAATAAATACTGTAATAATAATAGTTCAAAGTATGAATAGTTTTTACTCAGATAACATAAAAAAGACAAGGCACCTCGACGCGCTTTAAACTTTTCCCAATTAAACAACAAGAACGAAAGAGAACAAGCACCTTTGTTTTTATTGCTGTGTGTAGAACTACGTTAGCTGCATTTTTAATATTTAATATTAATTTTAATAAAATGTAAATTCGTCCCTGTAATGTTTCTTGATTCAGTAAAGAAACAGTTTTGTAACAAACTGGTTTTTATTTTATTTTTCAGGACCGGAACTGGAGCAACAGCAACACAGATTCACTTCTCCCTATCCCCTGTGAATGTTATGTTTAATAAAAAAAAAAAAAATTCTGTGATCAAAATAAATGAAGAATATTGTTAAAAAAAAAAAAAAAAAGATTCACTTCTCCCTCATAATCTACCAACTCTGCCGGTAAGTATAACACTACTGACACCTAGTGGTTAGTGTTAGTATTGTTAAATACAAATACATTCTATCACTACAGTCCCCGGCAGTTTATTCAAGCTCCCACAGGTGTTTTCACATAGAGGTTTCTAGATTTAAATCTAGATTTAAATTAAAGAGACATGACCTGACGTTTTATTCGTATCCAAAATGAGGAGATATGAATATCAGGAGAGCTGAACACTCTCCTACAGTGCATGTTTAATTCATACTCGAAGTCAGAGCGTGCTCTCGCGCAGAAACTTTTGACGTGCAGGAAAGCTGAGCTGAATAAAAAGCAGAAACGTTTTTACTGATGAAACGTGAAGACAATAAACACACGATTGCGAAAATATATGGTTTATTTGTTTTTCAAGTTATCTTCAGGTAATAAATAAATAAACTATATGAAAAATGCAGTACTGATTGACATATCATTTAGTATAGAAACTATAAAATATATTTCCTGAATTATTCTGTGATAAAAATGGGAAAAGGGTGTTCTTAGTAGCCTTTATAAACCAATCATAAAATTGTCATTAGGAAAACATTGAACAAAAATATTGTAGCCCCTTGCTGCAGCTAAAGTGCTTCCACAGGCTACACACAGCAATATAAACAACAGCTGTGCATGATCTCTTCACGCTGTTCTCGTAAAATAATAATAATTCAAAAATATAAATTTACAAGCACACTGCTCCGCTGAGAACTCCACTTACCGGCAGCCGCGGACCTTATTGAAGGCATCCTAAAGGTGTCTGAATGTGAGGGATCATCCCGGATGAGATGTCAGAAAGGTCATCATGTGGATAATTGAATTTACGGCTAAACTATTAATTAATTTTACTAATAGTAAGATTGGGCAGGCCTTCACAAAAGGGCGTTTAATAGAAAAAAAAAATTGCCTTGACAAAAGGGCACTTTGGGCATCAAGGGGAAAAGTTGATTCCCCCCCCCCTACGAAAATGGTTTTAAAAAGCACATAACGCCATAGTTTCATTACTTCAGAGTGTCGCAGTGACGGTCTTTTTGCAGTAAAGGACCTGTCATAGTTTAATGAGTGGGAAGACGACATGAAGCGACGCGAGGAGAGCTGCATTGTAAACAGATGGGCGCACATGTGCATATACAGCTCCTGATCGGAGTGTGTGTGAGTGAGTGTGTTTGAGTGTGAGTGTGTGTATCTGTTTTGTACTCTTGTTGTTGTAGAGTGTAACCCCTTCCTTGGTGTCTGTGTTTTTACTGCATTATGGCTGAATTATTGATTATATTTCACACATTTGCAGAAACATGCTTTGTATTACAGTCACACTAGTTCATATATGTGTATCTTGTGTTGACCACAAACAACACAAGTGTGACTATTTTTTGTGTGACGACCATTTGGCTTTTTGAATCAAGTCCACAATTTAAAAAAAAAAAAATATATATATATATATATTTGTAGTTACTTAGTAAATGCCATAAAAGTCACTGAGTTTCGTACCATTCCAATAAAGTAGTGATTTTTTAAATTTAAAAAAAAAAATTCCGGTCTAAAGTACAACACAGGGTTAAATCGATCCATGCCCAGTCATAATCCGTCCCTCACTGCAGAAATGTAATCAACGTCATTGTGAGCGTCATGCCATATAAAAGAAAGTGAAAGTAAAATAAAGTAGCCTATGTGTTGCTATTTTAGACAAACAGTCGAGTCCTTCCAGCAAAGTATTATTAAATGTTTAATAGAAACTTTCATAAAACCTTCGAAAGGAATTTGTGTAACTTGGCAAAGATGAAGGAGTTTGTGAATCGGAAGGAATGTTAACGTCTCGAGACTCTTTAAAGGTGACTTTCAAATTATTGTTTTTATATGTGTTTGACATTGTGTATCGTGCTGTAGCCTATGACTTTTCAAAAAGAAAGCCTACCTATTTGGGTGAACACAGCAGTCATTATCTATTTCTCCAACTCTCATTCGGTCAGATCAATTATAAAGGTGTTCAGTGATGCTTAATATGTTTAGATTTGTGTTTGTCATTTCTATCCAGAGTCAGCAGAGTTCCTACTATAGCTTCATCATGGGTGACACACAAACATCCAGAGATGATTTTTCTTCAGGATCCGGGTACTTTGAACAAATGCATTAAATAATATTTTATATTATAAAATATTATGTATATTATTATTAGCTATATTATATAATGTATGTCTCTAGAAAAACATGTTAGTCTAATTCATAAGAAAGTTTCAAATGCTGATTTCAAATCTGTCATAAATCCAGGATGAATCTATTCATCTAAACATTCAAGAATTATTATTTTTTTCTCGCCCATCCAAAATAATTTAATCTGTTCTGTTATAGTTCAGTTTATCAGAAGAGATTAGAACCAGAGCCCAGCTGTGTGTCAATGAGGAGTGACGAGTCTTTTGGGCATCTGATAGATTTTAAGAGTGAAGATACACGGACTAATCTCAGGTATAACATTTCTAAAAAACGTGATTGGGATTTGTATATTACAGTGTTTTTGTATTATGCATTTAGGGTATTATGGTATTCATACTAGACATTTTTTCTTTACCTGATATGAGACAGACACATCTATGGGAGTGCTTAGTTCAGTGTACACTTATTGTAACAACATAGTGTGTAAAAAAGAAAAAGAAATATGGCTTGGTTTCAGATATAGCATTTCAATTAAGCATATGCAGATATTATTTTAAACACCCAGCTTTTGTTTTTAATTAATAAGTGTCAAATGTTGATTTCAGATCAGTCATGAATCCAGGATGAATCTTCCCACCTGAACAATTTTTAAATATTTTTTAACCCTTATGTTATGTTGGGGACGTTTTTGTCCACTATGGGGTGCTGTTGAGAATTTATTTGGCCACAACTTTCTCTGTGCTTCAGCAAATGGAATGATTTTTGGTGAAAAATCTTATTTTGACACATATTTTGGGAAAATGCTTTGAAAATTTTCAAAAACTCAACAATACACTGTGGGCAAATTCACTACCCTTTCGTTATGTTCGGGATGAAAACATCCACTAAATTAAACTGCTGTAAAAATGTATCAGATAAATATTTTTTTCAATTTTCTTTGCATAAATCTATTAATCAACCTCAGTCCTGATCAAAACTACTAAATGTTTAAAAAAAATCCAGGATTTTTACTCTTTAATTGCCAAGTTCATAAATGACGTCACTGATTTGGGGGGAAAAAAAACACACAAAATGACTTATTTTCAATATAAAAAGTGATTGTGGACTAGATATTTTTTTTTACCTTTTATCACAGTCTTGGGCATGTCAAAGATTAGTAACAACATTGGCTTTGATGCATTGTTAGTTTTTGTGCAGCATCAGATTTAAAAAAAATTCTCCCTCATTTACTGTTCGTGGCTGTTTTTGCCCCATTGACTTCCATTATAACGACATTTTTTGATTGCAAAGCCATGACACCATATAATCATGCATTCTTGATTGTTGGTGGTTTTCTCTGTTGGGAAGAGGTAAAATTTGTAATTTTTACTGTTGATCACCAGGTAGCACCATTAACCCTTTAGATAGGCCTGTGCAAAAAAAGCTTAGTTTCTGGCTTGTATATGGAGTTATATGGAGTATAACAGCATATTATAATGTGTGTGTGTGTGTGTGTGAGAGAGAGAGACCTTTGCGCACTTACCTTGATGTATCTGAGAAAATCAAAATATGCATCTCAGCTCTCAGAACTACATGGAGTAAACAAAAATAAAGTAAGTGTATTTATGCACCTGCTGACTTTTTATGGTGAGAAGTACAGACTAAACAAAAACAAGGTAAGTGGATTTAAACACTTGCATGCCATCCTGTTGGTCATTTGATGGTGAGAAGAGCAGCAAGCAACATGAGAAAGGGCTTGACTTGTACCGAAGTTTTAGAAATAATTATGCAGCCTGACCCCTCCAACGAGCTGCAGGATGTATTGTCTTCTCCCTCTGACACCACAGACTCAGGAGAGTCAGATTCTGATTTTGTTGTGGCACCCTCATCATCCTCTCCATCTTCCGCTGAAGGCGAGGAGGATTCAGAGGATCCTGGATCTGGGTGGATTGGGAGAAACGGGGAAGTGTGGTTTTCCACCAACGTGGAGACAACTCCCTTTCTTCAGCCTGCCAGAGGCGTGACTCCAGGGCCGACGCGTTATGCCATTGCAAGGGTCCAGAACGTGGATTCTGTGTTCAATCTGTTTTTTACGGAGGAGATGATTGACCTCATTATCAGCATGACCAACCTCCATGGGCGCCGCACAATGAGAAACTGGACCGGGGTGGACTCCACAGATCTCCGTGCCTACATGGCTACTGATTTTGGCCGGCGTCTACAGGTCCAGAGGGGAGTCCACATGTTGCCTGTGGGATGATCGCAGTGGTCGTATGATTTTCAGAGCCACCATGTCCCTCTCAAGATTCCATGAAATCAGCAGAGCTCTGCGTTTTGATGACAAGCTGCAGAGACCAGCTCATTTTAAGCCCCATTCACACTGCACGTTGGTCCTGGAAAATTTCCAGAAAATTGCCGGAGTGCCTTCTGTGTGAACGCAAACACGTCCCGGGATTAATAGTAACATTGCCGGGTTCAGTCCCGGAACGAGCACTGTGTGAACAAAAGCCAGATCAATGCCGTAAAGGGTGTGTCGTAGTGATGACGCACTTTATCATTCGACTGTTTTACCGGGTGTTTTGAAGGCAGATCAACGTTCACACGACGAAAAATGTGTAAACTGGAATGAAGCAGTGATCAGGGAGCTCCTCACTATCCGTGCTGAAGCTGAAATCATTCTCCAGTTTAGTGAAATGGTGCACGGCGCATTATACACGTCACATGAAAGGTCACGTGTCTTTACGGGATCTTTACGGGTTGTGTGTGAATGCACGCACAGATTCCGGAAAATCACTGGCAGTGTGAATGCAGCAAATCTGACGATCCGGGAACAAATGCCGGAACACATTACCCGTGTATTTTCCGGAATCTCTGTGTGAAAGGGGCTATAGAGAGGACAAGCTTGCCCCCATCATATCTGTAGCCTTGAGTATTTAAGAAAGACATTTAAAAAATGCCCTTTCAAATTTTGAACTTTGTCATGACTGTTGTCTGGGAACAGTGGAAATTATTTTGTCATTAACGTGCATTACCGGATTACACTGTGTTCTGCATAAACTTGTTCTTGTTAAACTCAGGTTCGCCAGCAGGGGGCACCCAAGCCTTACACTACGTATCAGTAGCTGACTAAGAGAACAGAAATAGCATTCAGTACGTGATGAGTGTTGGTGTACACGCAACGGAAAGCGTTCCTTGTTTAACCTGTGTTTTTCATGTTGTTTTAACAGAAAATAAATGTGTTGCCGTAAGAACGGACATCGCATCCTTCTTGAAAGTGTAACATATTTTGGCGAGCCAGCCAGGAGGAGGCGACAGAGTGACCAGCACCATTAACCTCCCTCCTTCCCAATGAGACGAGCCTTCAGCAAGATGGACGCCAGTCAGATCCTGCGTGATCAAGTGAGTGCAGCTCTGTGGCAGCTTGGGGAAGAGTCTCTCGTGGATGTCTGCAGGTACCTGAAATGTGATGGCCTGGACAGTAGAGAGTCCCAAGGCAGGACACGGAGGGCACTCATCAAGATGGCCGAGGGTGTATTAGATGAACTTGAGGAGAAACAAGAGAGTGATGAAGTTAAACAGTACTGTGCTGATCTATTAACATTCATGGAAAGACAAAGTAAAAGGTGTAGTAGGCAAGACGAAGAGTACCCATCAGAAGAGCCAGCTCCAACGGAAGGACTGGAAAAATGCTTCTCACCACACACGTCACTTCTAAAGACTACAGATTCCCCATCCAAGAGCCGGCTAGAGCCAACTCGCCCATTGCCTGAGGTAACACTGCGAAGGGAGTTTAAAATTTGTGGGCAAATTGGGGAGAGTGGTCAGAGGGATAAATTGTCATATCTCAGTTTAGTCCGCCAGATTGAGCTGGGAATAGAAAAGGGGCACACACAGACTGAAGTAGTTGAAGCTGTAATCAGGGCTGTCAGTCCAGGGCTGCCATTAAGAGACATGTTAGAGATCAAACGTGGGCTGACCCTTAGTGCACTCCTCACCATCCTTAAAGGCCACTATCGGGTAGATAGTTCCACCGAGCTTTACCACCAGCTTCTTAACATCTCGCAAGAGCCCAAAGAGACTCCCCAGAACCTTGTATTCCGTGCAATTGAGCTTAAAGAGAAGCTGTTATGGAAAGCAGCAAATGAGGATACTGATGAACAGTACAGCAGAGCCGTCATTCAGCGCAAGTTCCTCCGCTCAATAGAAACTGGACTGTTGAGTGACTCGGTGAAGTTCCAAATCCTACCCTACCTCAATGATGTGAGCGTAACAGATGAAGAACTTATACAGAAAGTGGATGAAGCGGCAAAAGTTGAAAGTGAGAGACAAGAGAAACGGAAAAGGTCCACTGCTGGTAAAACTCCCAAAGTACAGGAGCTCCAAACAGACTCTCAGTTAAAATCCACACCTACCCAGAGCCCCTCTAGACATAAGGAGTCCAACTCAACAGTGGCGATCAAAACAGTAAAGGGGAATGAGATTAAGCCTGACAGCATGAATGCACAGCAGATGTTGGAAGAGCTTCGCAAAGAAATGAAGCAAATGTTTCTGGCTGTAATGGAAGCAAACCCCCGTTCCCCTGAACAAAAGCAGAGAGTGAAAGGCTGCAAGAAATGCAGGGATGAGGGAGCAGGTGAGAAATGTTCACACTGTTTTAAATGTGGGCAGGAGGGCCACTTCTCCCGTGGATGCAGAACCACTCCGGGAAACGGGCAGGGACTACTGAGGTGGGGCCAGCAGTAGTCCAAGGCGAAGCGCCCCAAAATGAGCAGTCACCATCAAGTGTGGTTAACTATATACCCCCTCGACACCAGTCACAGTTGGTAAGCCTTGTAGGAAGCAGGTGTATAGTGGACTGTGTAATGGACAATTGCCCAGTTAGAGCCCTGTGGGACACGGGAGCACAGTCCAGCATAGTGAATGACCACTGGCGACGGAACCACCTCCCTCACACCATTGTCAGACCCATCTCAGAGTTGTTGGAGGATGAAACACTGAAAATCTTTGCTGCTAATGACACGCCCATACCATATATCGGCTGGATTGAAGTCAGTTTCAGACTAGGCAGTGACCCCACCACGACAAATGATTTACAAGTGCCAATACTAGTGTCGAGCGACCCAGCAGTTGCCAGTGACCCCATCATCGGCTACAACTTCATTGAGGTCATCATTAACAGAAACGAAAGAAAGACTAAAGGTGAAAAAAAACAGTTGGCACACAAAGTGAGTAAAGCCTTCGCAATAACAGTGAAAACTGCTCATCGTGTGGTCAAGTTGATGCAGAGTGGTGATTCAGAGATTGGTGTAGTTCGTACCGGCAGAAAAAGAGTGCACTTACCTGCTAACCAAGTCACCACTGTCTACATAAGAGCGCATGTGAGTTCACAAGCACAAGGCCAACACATGGTCTTTTCACCTGATCTGCTTAATTCTCCACCAGAAAGCTCGAGCTACCATGATGTATTGGTGCAGATCCCAGAAAGGAGAGTGCCATACATACCCATCTCTGTGATCAACACTACTGATCTCACCATCTGTCTGGACCGTCATAGAGTGATTGGACACCTGGAACCCGTCAAGACCATATACACAACATCTGTGCAAATGAAAGAAAATGAGACAACAGCTAAAACGAAGGACAGCACAGAGACAAAGTCCAGCGAAGCAAGTAGCACACCACAGTCAGAAAAGCAAGCAAGAAGACCAACCTCATGGGACCCCCTTGTGGATCTCTGCCATCTCTCAGAGGGACAGCAGGAGGCTGTAAGGAGAGTGTTGCGGGAGGAATGTGAGGCCTTTGCCTATGACAGTGATGATGTGGGTTGTATACCTTCTCTCAAGATGCACATCACCCTCCATGATACCAGCCCAGTGCAAAAGACCTACATGTCCATCCCAAAGCCTCTTCACAGTGAAGTTAAGGAGTACCTGCAGGATCTATTGAGAAGAGGGTGGATCACGCCTTCCAGATCCCCTTATTCATCGCCGGTGGTGTGCGTCCGCAAGAAGAACGGTGGTCTCCGTCTCTGTGTTGACTTCAGGGAACTCAACCGTAAGTCAGTCCCCGACCGCCATCCGATACCGAGGATTCAGGACATGTTGAATGCTCTGGGTGGGAGCTCCTGGTTCTCGGTCTTAGACCAGGGTAAAGCGTACCACCAGGGTTATCTGGATGAGGAGAGCCGGCCTCTCACAGCATTCATCACACCCTGGGGGCTCTATGAATGGGTGCGTATACCCTTTGGCTTGAGTTCGGCACCCGCAGAGTTTCAGAGGAGCATGGAGTACTGTTTGGCTGACCTGAGAGACACGATTTGCCTCACGTACCTTGATGACAACCTGGTACACAGTCACAGCTTTGAGGAGCACCTAGAGCATATCCGTGTGGTCCTTCAATGCTATAAGAACCATGGTGTGAAGTTGACCACGAAGAAATGTGAGCTGTTTAAATCGAGTGTGAGGTTTCTTGGCAAGTTGGTGACAGGAGAGGGTTACACAATGGACCCCGTAGAGATGGCTCCAGTGATGGCTCTCAAAGAGAAGGCACCTGCCACCGTTGGTGAGGTACGCCAGATGCTCGGGTTCCTCTCCTATTACAGACCCTTCATCCCCAACTTCTCCCGTTTGGCCCACCCGCTGTATAACCTACTCACTGCTCCAAACCCCGAAAATCACACTCCAGACCCGACCGTGAAGAGGCCCAGTAAAACAGGAAAGAAAAATAATGGTCACCTACCATCACGGACACCCATACAGTGGACCAGGTCTCACCAGGAAGTGTTGAATCAGCTTGTAGAGACACTCACAAAGCCCCCTGTCCTTGGATATCCTGACGTCACTCAGCCATTTGTATTACATTGTGACGCATCTCAAGTTGGTCTGGGTGCGGTGTTATACCAGAGACAGCAGGGGAAGATGAGAGTGATCGCCTATGGCTCCCGCACCCTGAGTCCATCAGAGAAGAGGTACCATCTACACTCTGGAAAGCTAGAGTTTTTAGCTTTGAAGTGAGCCATCTGTGAACGTTTCCGGGATTATCTTTACCAAGCCCCATCATTCGTGGTATATACAGATAACAACCCACTGACATATGTGCTCACTACCGCAAAACTCAATGCAACAGGACAGAGATGGGTGGCAGAGTTGGCTGATTATAACTTCACAATCAGGTACCGCCCAGGCAAAAACAACTCGGATGCAGATGGGTTGTCACAGATGCCGTTGGATATTGAGGACTACATGCATAGCTGTACGGCTGAGGCCAGTCAAGATGTAATCAGTGCATCGATGGAGAGGGTCGTTGCGGAAAGGAGGAATCCTTGCCGGGGCATGGGGTTGATCCAGGTCAGTGCTTTGAGCCTGGTGAAAGACAGTGAGACCAGCCACCCTCTCACCCCTGATCAAATCCGCAAAGCTCAGGAAGAGGATGAAATCCTCTCAAGAGTTCTCTGGTACAAGTCACAGAACAGGAGGCCAAGTAGAGCTGAAGTGAAAGCAGAGAACCCTGCAGTGGCCATACTGCTGAAACAGTGGCTAAAGGTTCTTCTGGGTCAAGATGGTGTTCTGTGCCGGAGAACTTCCCATCGAGAACAACTGCTGCTCCCCAAAGCTTATCATCTGCTGGTCTTTAAAGAGCTGCACCAGGACATGGGTCACTTGGGGGTCGAAAGGACACTTGACCTGATTCGAGAACGGTCCTACTGGCCACAGATGAGTAAAGAAGTTGAACATTTTGTCACAAGAGTGTGTGAATGTCTCAAGAAGAGAAAGCCGAATAAGCAGACACATGCGCCTCTGATACTGATCCAGACCACCTACCCATTTCAGCTCGTCTCCATAGACTTTCTGCATTTGGAGAAATGTAAGCACGGGTATGAGTATATATTGGTGGTCATGGACCATTTTACGAGATTCGCGCAGGCCTATGCGACAAGGAACAAAGCGGCCAAAACGGTAGCTGACAAGATTTTCAACGACTTTGCACTTAAGTTCGGGTTCCCGAGCAGACTACATCATGATATGGGCAAAGAGTTTGAGAACAGATTGATGGCCAGCTTGAAGAAACTTTCTGGCATCCAGGGCTCGCACATGACTCCATACCACCCCCAGGGTAACGGGCAGGTGGAGAGGTTTAACCATACCCTGTTGTCCATGCTGCGCACCCTGGAGGACAAGGATAAGGAAGATTGGAAGGAGTCCCTCGCTAAGGTTGTCCACGCGTACAACTGCACAAAGAATGAGGCAACAGGTTACGCGCCCTATTACCTCATCTTTGGACAGTCTCCTCGCCTGCCCATTGATCTGTTGTTTGGACTTGGAAGGGATGAGTCTCGAGACACGTACGATGACTATGTGAGTCATTGGAAAAGAGGATGCAAGAGGCCTATCAGATTGCAGCTAAAACAGCCGTTAAGGCAGCAGCTCGGGGAAAAGTCTTCTACGACAGGAAAGTTCAGGGAAGAGACCTCCACCCAGGCGACAGAGTTCTCCTCAGAAACCTTACCCCCAGAGGGGGGCCAGGAAAGATTCAGCCCTACTGGGAGAATCAAGTATATAAGGTGAAGGAGAGAAAAGCGGATGGCAGTCCCGTTTATGAGATCAGCCCAGAGAATGGAAAAGGGAGGGACAGAGTGGTTCACAGAAACCTCCTGCTGCCTTGTGACTTCTTACCACCCGCAGAGACTGTCCAACCACAGAAAAACTCCCTGGGCTCATCAAAGGAAAGAACCAAACCTCGACATCAGCAACGACAGCAGCCAGAACAGAGTGACACCTCTGGCAATGAATACGGCGGCACCTGCTATTGGCATCTCAGACCTTGCAGAGGGAGACGGCAGAGGCAGACTTCACTGAATCCTCTGGCAGAGCCTTTCCAGCCTCAGCAGAGTCCTCAGAATCACGAAGAGGATGTGCCACTACAAAGCGAAGAGGATGTGCCACTACAAAGCGAAGAGGATGTGCCACTACAATCTCAGAGACCTGATTTGAGCTGTGACAGGCCTGAGTATGGTGAATCAGGGGCAAACCCTCTAGCCTCGACACCAGAAGAGCAACAGACAGTAAGACAGAGACATCAGAGACTGAAACATCAGCCTGTGGTACTGAGTTATGATACACTGGGTCAACCATCCTTGGTACCACAAAACTGCTTGGTAACAGAGACTCGGGTAACACAGATTATAGATTGCTGGAGGCCATGGATGGCTGAGGTGTTTTAAAGAAATGCTTTAATTGTTCCCGGAAATGTCAGGAGACATTTAATTTTGTGGGGGAGAGTGTAGCCTTGAGTATTTAAGAAAGACATTTAAAAAATGCCCTTTCAAATTTTGAACTTTGTCATGACTGTTGTCTGGGAACAGTGGAAATTATTTTGTCATTAACGTGCATTGCCGGATTACACTGTGTTCTGCATAAACTTGTTCTTGTTAAACTCAGGTTCGCCAGCAGGGGGCACCCAAGCCTTACACTACGTATCAGTAGCTGACTAAGAGAACAGAAATAGCATTCAGTACGTGATGAGTGTTGGTGTACACGCAACGGAAAGCGTTCCTTGTTTAACCTGTGTTTTTCATGTTGTTTTAACAGGTAAGATGACAATAATCATTACTGTAGTGATGCCCAACAGAATGTTGTGTTCCTATAGAGTCGAATTTCGGGCCTGAGACATTAAGAAATGTTGACTTTAACCGTGATTGAGTGTCGTACATAAAATGGCGGATGAGAGTGTTATCAACTCCAAGAAAGACTAGTAACTTTCAGCACGAGCAAAGTGAGAAGTAAATGTCTAAAAATACATATAGTGGAGATAAGACTGCAAAATGATGGATTAAATAGATGTGTATGAACATCGTTTAGTCGTGTGTAGTGACCTACATCCTGAGAAAGCATAAGAAAGCTTAAGAAAGCACACGTGTCGATGATAACACGTTAACACGATAAAACTTCATTTAACGTCACTCTGTCAGCCATTACATTGGAAAGAACATTCGTGAAGTACAGTTAATCAGAATTCCAGTCAGATTCAGTGGTAAAATGCTTTTATTAATCATTTTGTCATTGTTATGGAAACCATAGTAACTGGTGTTCGGTGAAGATCTAGTTTATGAAATAAAGTCAGTTCATTAGCATATTTCATAGAAGGTTAAAAGCTGTGATTAAAAACAATTAAAACGGTGATTAAAAAATAGTATTAATACAGTTTAATACAGTTATCAATGCTGGAGTAATATGGATATACAATAATTAGTCATTCTCATAGTTATGTTTATAGAGTTTGCATTACTCACTTGTATTCATGTTATAGTGGGTTTGTGATGTTTAGATGTTATTTGTCATACCTCTTCTTTACGCTGTGTGCGAGTGGGTACAGAACACATTCAGATCTATTTGGTGATGATGTTTATGAGTTCACAGCAGATATTTCTTTAGAATTGAGTGTGGTTTAAAGAGTAATGTGTCCAGTGCCATGTATCTGCATAAACATTTGCACAATAAGACATGTTATTGTTTATGATACTCTGTTAAGATAGCTGACTAAGAGAACAGAAGTAGAATTCAGTACGTGATGAGTGTTGGTGTACACGCAACGGAAAGCATTCCTTGTTTAACCTGTGTTTTTCATGTTGTTTTAACAGAAAATAAATGTGTTGCCATAAGAACGGACATCGCATCCTTCTTGAAAGTGTAACATATCCATGTGGGAAATGTGGACGCATCGCCTTCCCCTCCTATTCACCCCTGGCAAAGATGTCACAGTGGATGAGCAGCTTCTGCCATTCAAAGGGCGATGCAGATTTTGGCAGTACATGCCAAAAAAAACAGCCAAATATGGACTAAAAATTTGGGTGACTGCTGATGTTGCTACATCCGATGCCTGGAGGTGTGACATTTACCTGGGTAAGACAGGTGATGCTGCAGAGGTGGGTCAGGGAAAGCGTGTCATCATGGAGATGACAGAAGGACTCCAGGGCGTCACTGTCACTTGTGACAACTGTTTTACCTCTTACTCACTTGCTCAGGAGCTTCTGCGGAAAAAAAATAGCGTTGGTCGGGACGATCAGGAAAAATAAACCAGAGCTGCCACCCAACCTGGTGCAGGTTAAAGGACGACGTGCTCTCTCCGCCATCTTCGCCTTCACGAAGAACACCACGGCTGTGAGTTACGTTCCGAAACGGGGGAGGAATATGATACTCATCAACACAAGGCACCGCGAAGCAGTGGTGACAGAGGGACCAAAAAAGAAGCCAGAGATAATCACAGATTACAACCGCTGCAAGGGAGGTGCCATTACACATTTGTTACTACATGCATGTTACATGTTACTACTCTCTCTCACTCTCTCACACACACTATAATATGCTGTTATACTCCATATAACTCCATATACAAGCAGAAACTAAGCTTTTTTTTGCACAGGCCTATCTAAAGGGTTAATGGTGCTACCTGGTGATCAACAGTTAAAATTACAAATTTTACCTCTTCCCAACAGGGAAAACCACCAACAATCAAGAATGCATGATTATATGGTGTCATGGATTTGCAATCAAAAAAATGTCATTATAATGGAAGTCAATGGGGCAAAAACAGCCACGAACAGTAAATGAGGGAGAAAAAAATAAAATCTGATGCTGCACAAAAACTAACAATGCATCGAAGCCAATGTTGTTACTAATCTTTGACATGTCCAAGACTGTGATAAAAGGTAAAAAAATATCCAGTCCACAATCACATTTTATATTGAAAATAAGTCATTTTGTGTGTTTTTTTTCCCCAAATCAGTGACATCATTTATGAACTTGGCAATTAAAGAGTAAAAATCCTGGATTTTTTTAAACATTTAGTAGTTTTGATCAGGACTGGGGTTGATTAACAGCTTTATGCAAAGAAAAATTGAAAAAAATATTTATCTGATACAATTTTACAGCAGTTAATTTAGTGGATGTTTTCATCCCGAACATAATGAAAGGGTATTGAATTTGAACGATACAAAAGGGTTAATATAAAATATAATATATAATTATATATAAATATATTTTTTTTATATGAAAATTTTTATTATTATTTTTTTTTTTTTTTTCATGAAATTTAGTCAAGTCAAGTCTGCTTTATTGTCAATTCTTCCACATGTACAGCACATACATACAGATAATTGAAATTGCGTTACTCTCAGACCCTTGGTGCATATAAACATTAAACACTTGGTTAACATTAAACACTGACAGTAGACGTTCAAATACAGATAAATACAGTTTAACCATATGTACATACAAACTATACAGATATACAAATGAGGACATTGTAGAAAAATAAAAAAAGAGATAGATAAAGTGGCACTTAAAATTTATTGAAAAAACAATAATAATCTTTTCTGTTATAGTTCAGTTTATCAGAAGAGATTAGAACCAGAGCCCAGCTGTGTGTCAATGAGGAGTGACGAGTCTTTTGGACATCTGATAGATTTTAAGAGTGAAGATACACAGACTGATCTCAGGTATAACATTTCTAAAAGACATGATTGGCATTTTTATTTTACAGTGTTTTTATATTCTGCATTTTATATATTATTTTAAACACCCAGCTTTTGTGGACATTTTAAATGGACTGCAATCCTTTTTGTTGGGTACCAGTGCATTATGTAATTCCAGGGAATGTGCAAGCAGGTGCTGCTGATAAGGAGGCCTTATAACCCTTATAAACTCTTATATTCTCCAAAAATGGCCAACTAACTGGGACGAATCTAATACAATTACACTTGAAATCAATCCTGCTGTTGGTAGAAAATGGTAGAAAACATTGTTTCACTGGGAACATATCATCCACACATACAGTACTGCATATACATACACATACTGCAGTGGCATATTCGGCACATTCGGAATAGGCCACTCTAAACTCATACACAAGGTTTTGTTAACAGATGAAGATCCCCCTTTATGCCCCTTATGCAGAGGTGGACAGTAAAGAAGTAAATTTACTTGAGTACTGCCCTTAAGTACACTTTTTGAGTACCTGTACTTCACTTGAGTATTATTTTTTTCTGGAAACTTTCGACTTTAACTTCACTACATTTGAAAGACAAATATTGTACTTTTTACTCAACTATATTTATATCAAGGTCCCCAAGTCGAAAGTCGTTATATGTAGCAGTTTTTGCGTGCATTTTCAGATGCACCAAACCCTTTTTTTTTCTGCGAAAATCCGGCCTGCAATCTGCCAGGACCTTCCAGTGTTGCCAAGTCTTACAGTATTTCTAAGCCTGCAGTTTTCCGCCTAACTTTGAATGGACATTTGGTTGATTTTTTTTTTTTACACAAATCTGGCAACCTCGGGACCTTCCCCGCTAAACTAATCTAAATGTCTAAAAAGGCATGTTAACTTATTAAAGCCCTTTGGAAAATTAAGCTTAATTTTATTTGTCACTTACACGATTATATAGAGAGTATATAACCAGCAGTGAAATGTATTCTCTGCATTTAACCCATCCTAAGTGAACACACACCCGGAGCAGTGGGCAGCCATGTTACAGTGCCCGGGGAGGAGTTGGGGGTTCGGTGCCTTGCTCAAGGACACCTCAGTCGTGGTATTGAAGGAGGATACTCCCCCCACCAACAATCCCTGCGGACCTGAGATTCAAACCCACAACCTTCCACTTACAAGTCCGACTTGCTATCCATTAGGCCACGACTGCCCCCACTTAACCATGTTTTTACTATAGTAACCATAACTATGGTATTTGTAGTAAAACTACAGTAACCACAAATTTACCATAGTTTCATTATAGTAGCTATAGTTTAATTTATGTAGTTAAACTATGGCAATACAAATGGTAGGCTAATATATCCATCAAAATGGCTGCTACACTTTAGGCCTACTGGTAAATTGCTGCTAAAAACTGGTCAGGGAAGTATATAAATCTGAACATTATTTTATTGTCAAAACACTGCACATAAATACATATATTTGTTTGCAAATAAATTATTAATAAGTAGGCTAAATGATAATACAGGTCAAAATGTTTTACTTCATTTTTTTTTACAACTTTAGACTCGAAACTGGGAATCAATAAGAATTGAAAACAATAAGCAGAATCGGAATGGATAAAATTCAAACAATGCCCAACACTAGCCACATGTTGTGAAGTTCACTGATTTCTGAGCATTTTCTGAATACTGATCAGTTGATGGCAAAATTCAAAAAGATGGTTCTTTGGCGCAACGTGCACAGTGCACACCCATGGCCATACTGAGAGAGTATGCTCCAGTTTTCTTTTCAATGTTTACTTTGTTTGCCTAAAATTAACCATATCATAGACTTCAATATCTCTTTGAAAAATAACTTTGTAACTTTTAAACAAGTATTGTAATATAAAAGCTCTTAATTCCAAAGATAATACAAGTTAATCAGTGTATTCAGTAGGTTGCATTAGTGGCATAAGTTATTGTAAGTATACAACAATGCAACAATAAAACAATGCATTTACTTTTTACTTTTGATACTTAAGTACTTTTAAAAGCATGTAATTCCGTACTTTCACTTAAGTAAAAACCTGTCTTTACAACTTTCACTTGTAGTGGAGTAGTATTTGACCAGTAGTATCTGTATTTTCACTCAAGTAATGAAGTTGTGTACTTTGTCCGCCTCTGCCCTTATGCCAGAGTCCACTATCTGTGAGCATATTTTAATTAAACTTTAATGAAAGTCTTTTTATATTATGTTGATTGTATGAGAAGAAGTGAGGCCAGATTTAAACTTGTAAATTTATTTATTTTTAAATATCTTTTTATGTTTTGCTGCTTTTATTATTGTCATGAAAATAGCTCTGGTAGCTGGCATGATGTTAAATTATAAGTAAACATTAACTTTGTAAAACGTTTGGTAGAATTAAGCTAATGAGAAAAAATCCACCAATATCAGACTGTCTGATTCTCTTCATGATGTTTAAGGACAATCCTACAACCCAGTTCAGCCATGACAAAACCCATCTTTAAGAAGAATGACCAGTCTACGAATCAACTACAGGACTTTAATGAAAGCAGGTATGTTATTTCATAAACCTTATGATATGTTCGGTGTCTTATGATATAGAAAACAAAGTCATTT
This sequence comes from Aspiorhynchus laticeps, assembly GCA_023376895.1. Lineage (NCBI taxonomy): Eukaryota > Metazoa > Chordata > Actinopteri > Cypriniformes > Cyprinidae > Aspiorhynchus > Aspiorhynchus laticeps. Next base: position 23,823,106 of record CM041807.1, on the reverse strand, counting down.
TCCTGAATATTTTTTTCTCTATATTTAATTTATGTAATAATGTGGTATTAATTTTACAGCCATGAAGTCCTCAACAAGTTTAGATCAAATATGATGAAGAAGTTTCAGTGTCTGTATGAGGGAACAGCAAAGCAGGGAAACCCAACACTGCTGAAAGAGATCTACACAGAACTCTATATCACAGAGAGTGAGAGGGGAGAGATCAGCAATAAGCATGAGGTGAGACAGATTGAGGCACAATCCAGGAGAACAACAACAGAGGACACACCGATCAAATGCAATGACATCTTTAGACTTTTACCTGGACAAAACACACCCATCAAAACTGTGCTAACGAAGGGAGTCGCTGGCATTGGAAAAACAGTCTCTGTGCAGAAGTTCATCCTGGACTGGGCTGAAGGGAAAGCGAATCAGGACATCCAGTTTATATTTCCACTTCCTTTCAGAGAGCTTAATTTTATGAAGGACAAAACACTCAGTCTTTCAGATCTTCTTCATGTCTTTTTCCTTGAAACAAAAGAAATGGATATATCCAGTGACAAATATAAAGTGTTGTTCACCTTTGACGGACTGGACGAGTGTCGTCTGTCTCTGGATTTTCAGAGCAATGTGAGGGTGCATGATGTAAATGAATCAGCCTCAGTGCACATGCTGCTGATGAACCTCATTGTAGGGAATCTGATTCCCTCTGCTCTCATCTGGATCACCTCCAGACCAGCAGCAGCTGATCTCATTCCTTCTGTGTGTGTCCATCGAGTGACGGAGGTACGCGGCTTCGATGAGCCACAGAAGGAGGAATACTTCAGGAAGAGAATCAGTGATCAGAGTCTGGCCAACACAATAATCACACACCTGAAGTCATCAAGGAGCCTCTACATCATGTGCCACATCCCAGTGTTCTGCTGGATCTCAGCCACTGTTCTAGAGAGAATGTTGAGTGAAGCAGAGAGTGGAGAGATTCCCAAGACTCTCACTCAAATGTACACACACTTCCTGATCCTTCAGACCAATATCAAACATGAAAAGGACTATGAGAAATATGTGACAGATGAAGACATGATCCTCAAACTAGGGAAAGTGGCATTCCAGCAGCTTCTGAAAGGCAATATGATATTCTATGAGAAAGACTTAAGAGAGTGTGGCATTGGTGTGACAGAAGCATCAGTGTACTCAGGATTGTGCACTCAGATCTTCAGAGAAGAGTTTGGCTTGTATCATGGGAAAGTCTTCTGCTTTGTTCATCTGAGTGTTCAGGAACATCTAGCGGCTCTATATGTGCACCTCTCCTGTATAAACAACAACATAAATGTATTTGACCCAATCACCAAACCAAATGCTTTGACTAAATTTAAGGACTGGTTTCAACTCATGTTTGAACGTGTTTCATTTTCTGAGTTACATCAGAGAGCTGTGGATGAGGCTCTACAGAGTAAAAATGGACATCTGGACCTTTTCCTGCGGTTCCTTCTGGGTCTGTCAGTGGAGTCTCATCAGATTCTTCTACAAGGACTAATGACACTGAGAAGACACAGATCTGACAGCAATGTGAAAACAGTTGAGTACATCAAAGAAAAGATCAGGACCATTGACTCTCCAGAGAAATCCATCAATCTGTTTCACTGTCTGAATGAATTGGGTGACCATTCACTAGTGGAGGAAATACAACAGTATCTGAAATCCGGAACAATAAGTGAAGCCAAGCTCTCTTCATCACAGTGGTCAGCTGTAGTTTTTGTGTTGTTGACATCAGAGAAAAAGCTGGATGAGTTTGATCTTAATGAATTTGTCGGAGTAAACAATAAAGCTGAAAAACTGGCTGTTCTTCAGAAACTTCTGCCTGTGATTAAAGTTCAGTAAGTATCACTGAGAACAATCACTTTACTGTTAAAGCAAAAGAAAATCAAAAGCTCATAATTCTTAAAAACAAACACACATGTAGTATCAGTTATTGGAGAAACATAGTTGCATACTTGACACACTTTTGATGAAAACAACTGAAATTAATTATTCTTTTGTATTATTATTATTATTATTATTATTAATCTTTCTGAAATTTATTTATTTCTAATAGCCTATAATAGATGGGAAAAATGATAGGGAGATGCATAAGCTGCCATTGGGGACAGTCGTGGCCTAATGGATAGCGAGTCGGACTTGTAAGCGGAAGGTTGTGGGTTCGAATCTCAGGTCCGGCAGGGATTGTTGGTGGGGGGAGTATTCTCCTTCAATACCACGACTGAGGTGTCCTTGAGCAAGGCACCGTACCCCCAACTGCTCCCCAGGCGCCGTAACATGGCTGCCCACTGCTCCGGGTGTGTGTTCACTTAGGATGGGTTAAATGCAGAGAATACATTTCACTACTGGTTACATACTCTCTATGTAATTGTGTATGTGACAAATAAAAATAAGCGCCGATTTATGCTTCTGCCGGTGGGTGCCCACCCGCCATACAAAAATGCCCCTGCACAATTAAATAAAATATATAACGGTATTAAATTTAGATCTGCTAATTTTGCATCAGATTTATTTTTACAGCGTTGAGCAGTATAACCAATCACACACAATTCTGTTGAGTTTAGGAATGCTATAGCTAATCAGAGGCATTCAGATTAGTCATCACTAAAATGCCAGAGTTCCGTTCAATGCTCGTGCTCGCTGACTGAATTCTGCACTTTCTCTCATCATAAAAAGCTAATTGCAGATCTATATACGATTCAAATAAGAGATTCATTTCACAATGTAGACAGTTTCATTGATGATAATGGGAGTTTTTAGAGTGCTTAAACTCATCTCAGATTGAAATCACTGATAACTGCATAATGTAGGCTACAGTAAATGTTCTTTGCTTGCTTTCTGTTTCAAATTTACTCGCTGTTTGAATAACTGTGGAAGTGAAAGTGTTATATAATTAGTAACCTATATTGATTTTTTTTATTAAATTGTAATCACGTTAAATACAATTTAAGTTGTATTAAAAATATTTTATGACATGATTAGATCTGGTAGCCTACTTGCCTAAAAAAAGGAGTTTATGGTGTGCGTAGTTAATAGATTACACTAGCATTAGGCTTATTTTAGCCTTATCCTGGAGTTGGTTTATCCTCCGCCCATGATTCAAGTTATTCATGTATCGTGAAGAGAAACACTGACTGCAAATACATTACCAAGTGTCAAGTTGTCGGACATTCGGCAGTCATAACATTGGATTAAAGCACCTGCCAGCCAATGGCTTTAACATGTGGATTAGTTTGAAACAAAAAAGTTTAATGTTATAAAATAATTAGTACTTAAGCAGTAGATATGGGTTTGATCCATGTTAAAGCTTATTCTTTATTGTTGAAAATTTGACTATGAAATTTAAAACTTAGATTAAGTGGCCTATCATACGACTGACGCAATGCAACACCAGGTGTGACGCAAGTGTTTTTTGCTAGTTTCACCCGCAGTTATCATTTGCACGTCCAGAGCCACATTGTTTAAATAGCCAATGCACTTACGCCATCTGTTCGCCCATGGGCGTGTTGGTCTGAAAACGAGGTGTATTCAGGTGCATTGTTGGCGCATTGCTATTTTGAGGAAACTGAAAATAATTTTTCGTTGACCAACTAAAACCTGATCTAAAGTCAATAAAGTTTTTATAATTTAAATTATTTAAAGGGCACATTAGTAATATGCGCCTATAGGCGGGTGCACAACGCACGTACACTCTGCTTATTACACATACAGGGACACGCAGCAGCACACAAACATGCCAAATATTAAAAATGAAAGGATTACAATGTAAAAGATTATTTGCTCTTGCAAATTCCGCCATGTAAATCTTTCATGGTGCAAGCGCAACTGGCTTTTAAAGAGAATGGGTGATGAGACTCTGATTGATTTATTGCACGTTATGCCCAAAACACACCCAAGACTCATTAAGAGAATAGGTACAACCCTTTTGGACCATGCGCCTGGCGCAGCAACTGTTTTTTCCATCGTTAACCTCTGGGGTCAAAGCCCGCAAGGGTGTGATCTGTCTCGTTTTTTCTTGATGACCGCAAAATAACTAAATTATCATTTTTGATCATACAGATAAGAATAAGGTATCGTTTGAAACTTCAAAGGGTCTACTTTTATTTGTGTATAGTCATAGTAACAACAAAACAATGTACTTTTGTAAAATAAAGAAAACAAACAGGGTGCGCTCTCTGCCATCTCGGTATCTGTCACCTTTCTTCACAGACACGTAAATAAAACAACCTGAATCTCAGTGAATACTTGCCTCACAGATATGAAATATGTGTATAGAAAGTTTGAAATGTTATGTTGAAAACAAATATTCTCTGATAAAGTAATCTGCATGAAAACAACGTGAGCTCCAGTTTTTCTCATCTCAGCTCATATCTAATGTGATCACGCCCATGAGCAGCTTCGCTTTTGATATTACAATCGACCACGTGAGATGCGCGGACATGTAAACACCCACATCAACTCGGTAAACAAAGATTCAAGTTAATCTCGGCTACTTTGTTTTTGGAAGAAGATGCGCTGAGAGGAATAACCCAGAATTTACCTCAGAAGAAGACGCGCTGAGAGGAATAAATCAGAATTTACCTGAGAAGAAGAATTTGATGTGATACACAGCTTTATCCAGCGGAGTATATCCTTCTGATGAGTAAGCTTTTTTATTACTTGCATTAGTTGTTGTTTTCTTATTGTGACATAGCTTGTACACATTTTAGTTAGACTTTTTCCAAACTATAATTCTTGACTAAATGTATGAAATCAAGTGAAACAAGTTTATAACATGCTTAACAATTTAGTTTCTCAGATATAACATGTTTTTGTATTGTATAATACATACAAAGCATATTGTGTTTATGACTACAAATTTTCTTTTTTTAGGAGTTATGAGTGGGCAATATTAGTGAGTGCTAATGTAATAATATAGTTGCTCCTGATATGAACATGCTAACAGATGTGGGTTTTGTTTTTTGGACCAGATACCTTGAAGACTTTACTTCAAATGTTTTTTCTCTGAGAGTGCTGTACCAACATCAGATGTTCAACTACACTGGGCTCAAATATGGTAAAAAGCTCTATGACTACTTATGATGGGGCCGCTTTTTTCTTGAATCTATGGAAATAAGCAGCAAACAAACACATTGGAAAATACCAGGTATGGTTTACTTGTTTCAAAAGTTGAACAGGATCTTTTTCAGCAATGGCACAAAGGTGTGTTACTGTTCATGTTTCTGTGTTTAGATCAGTGTACTCAATAATGTGTCTTTTACCTTCACTGTGTATGTTTTGATTATCCTGTGTTGTAAATAAAATACAAATAATACCCCATTATTTTAATCTCCGCGTATTCTTTCTTACCTGTCAGTCACATTCACACTGATGGCTCATTATGGGAGGCCCTTTGTTTCTCAGGTGTAAATCACTAAATATTCATGGCAATTGTCACTCCCTCGCATACAGCTTTCTAACACAAAACATGTCTTACAAAATTTGTAAGATTTTTGATTTGTAAGTTGATGATTTTCACATAATTTTGTAGCAAAAACTCTAGTCTATCACACTCAATTCTCAAAAGTCCTGTGAACAAATGTTCTCTATGTGTTTTATGGCCTTATTTCAGTGACTTTTAGTTTTTCACTAACCACGCAATGTAGCCCAGTTTGTGCTGATAACAGTGTAACCAGACTTTCGCCATTAATATGTTTTTAAGATACTGAAAAAAGCACAAATGTCAGGGCACATCAAAACTTCTCCAGGGCCCCAAAACCCCCTCAGACCCCAGAGGGTTAAACTAGCAAAAGTGGACATGATCTAAGTACACCTGCACCATGTGCTTAAGACCATGTGCTTAGATCATTAAAATAGGGCCCTAAATGTTTTAAAAGTTACATTTTAAACATACAAACAAACAGACTGGAATTTACAGAGCAAATAATATTTATAATATATAAGGCTATAATATTTATAATATATAAACATGACATATATGTATAATATATAAAAAATATAAAATATAATATAAAAAAGCACAAAAAATTATTTAAAAACAAGTTTATCATGTTTGAGATATCAGCTGATGAGTGTAACATTTATGTCATGGGAATAATTTAATGGGAATAATTTGTCTTTATTTATGCCAGCCAAGATGTAGAATCTTGAACTGAATAGCTTTTATACTTTTGCACACTGAGAGTAGTAAATTGAGTTACTGAGTAATTTTGAGACAGTGCCATCCATTGGTGACCAGTGGGATTTTTTCACTCAATCTAAAAATGACATCTAATTATTTTCAATTTTCTGTTGCTTTTTGCTTTTTCATAGTGTTTAACAAGTATGATTTTCATATTTTTACAGTTTGAGTGATTGTGGTGTCACAGATAATGATTGTGCTGCTCTGACATCAGTTCTGAAGTCAAACCCCTCACGTCTGAGACAGCTTAATCTGTTTAATAAAAAACTACGAGATTCGGGTGTGAAGCTTCTCTCTGCTGTACTGGAGGACCCTGAGTGTAAAGTGGAGAAACTGTGGTAAGATCATCTCTTTAATAGTCAGAAATGTTATTGTATTCTATAATACTTAATCAGGGCTTTTCAAATTTGACCCTGGAGGGCCGTTCCCTGCAGAGTTTAGCTCACTTACACCTATAACTGAAGACCTGGATTAGCTTGTTCAAGTGTCTTTAATTAGGGTTGGAGTTAAACTCTGCAGAGCAGTAAATAGGCACAAATACATGAGAATTATTTAAGATAAAAATACAAAATACCTCAGTTTGAGCAATTAAAATAAAAATACAAAATGTTGTGTGGAAACATGTATCAAAATACAAATACTGTATTTTGCATTTTGAAAATACAAAATACATGTAAAACTGGCCATTCAATAAAATATTACTATTAGGCTGACATTTATCTGCACCTATTCTGAATGCAAAAAAAAAAATTATACATACATATACATTCAGGCCCAGAGAGCAGTTGGGGGGTTGGTGCCTTGCTCAAGGGTCTCACCTCAGTTGTGGTATTGAGGGTGGAATAGCGCTGGTTATTCACTCCCTCCACCGATAATTCCTGCCGGACCTGAGACTCGAACCTGCAACCTTCGGGTTACAAGCATGTAGAACCATAGAACGTATTTTGAGCAGGGGGGCTGAGAAATAAAACTGTGTGTGAGAGGGAGGGGGGGGGGGGTGTATTGGTCACGTGACGAGAGTGTTGTGAGACATGATCCAAAAGCGCAACTTTTGTTAATAAAAGTTTCATTTCTTTGTTTCATATAAGTGAGTTTGTCTATATTGTTGCTGTGTTTTCATTAAAATAAATAAATAAAAGAATGAACCACAAACTATAGCATTTGTTTTAAAAGTGGGAAAATGTATTTGGGTTACAACGCAAGTAGGCTATATCCGTCTTGCGAATTTGCCATTGTACTAGTTTATGGCTGATATGTTTTAATTAATAGGCTAATAATGAACCACAAACTATGATCGTTTTAAAGAAAGGGGAGATACAAAGACCGTTTATTTATTTGTGTTACAATGCGGGTAAAACATATTTCCCTTATGCATATTGTTAATAAAAGTTCAAAGTTTAATATAAGTGAATGTATCATTGTACTGTTTTATTGTATAGCCTTTTTTATTAATAATAATAATAATAATAATAATAATGATGATGAGCCAAACTAAGCATTCGTTTGAAGTAAGGGGAAAATCCAAAAACCTTTTATTTATTTGTTACAACATGGTCTCATTCGTTCTGTTAATAAAAGTTTTATGTTTAATATAAGCTACTTTGTCACTGTAGTATTGCTGATGTTGTGTGTGGGATTTTTTTTCCATTAAGAGTAATACTGAATCAACCTTAAGCATTAATTTTGTTCCAAGAATAGGAAAGATCTAAAATAAGCGCTGCAGATGCGAGAATGCGAGATTGGTTGCTGCTGAGGTAAATATACGCTCTCGAACTTTCTCTGCTGAATCTTTGTAATGGCTGTAGAAATGGTACAGACATGTTACAGGTAATAATATGATCAAAAAGTCATGGCAACAAACGACGTTTAAGTTGAAACGACTTTCACAATCAATTTGATTCAACTTAATTCATGTTTTACTGTTGCTTGTTGTCATTGTAGGCTTAGGCTTCTTTTTTCTATTAATTTTAATGAATATAAAAATGAGTAATAATAAATAACAAAACAAAAACAATTAAATTTAATGTATTTATTTTTAATTTTTTTTTTTTTTTTCTACACGCCAGGGGGTGCTGCAGCACCCTCAGCACCCCTACTTCCCGTGGTAATGGTTACAAGTCTGACTCTCTAACCATTAAGCCACAACTGCCCCATGAAGAGTAGATGATCTCCGAAAAGTCGAATGATGCATTTTGACCAATTACTACTGGGAACCGGCAGGGCCAGCGCAAGCTCAACTGCCACCCTAGGCAAAATACTGTCGTGCCGCCCTCACTTCACACTCACAATGAAACACGATCTTAAAGATGCATTTGAAAGGCTGGAGATTTTGTTTATTGATACAACTGCATTAAAATAAAAGCAGACACGGGTATGTTTTATGATTATTATACTGTATATTTTTTTCATACTGCAACGTAAAAAAATAAATAAATAAATCAACCACTAGTACAGCTGCAAATGCAAATTAAGTGTATGTACTGGCCTGAAGTGCCAACGGAACAGACACAGAAATCTGTTCAAGCCGTGCTCGCACAGCCAAAATCCCATCGCTGGTGTGCACAGCTATTCGTAGCCAGGGCTTAATTTGTGCCAGAACAAGCCGAATCCGGATCCGGCACCTCATTTGGCGGATCCCCCTCCTCACACACAAATGAAAGATGTTCGTGCCAGGGTTATTATAGATTCGCATTTTTAAATTCATTTTTGCTTTAATATCGTTTTAAATTTTTGTTTTAAATTTCAGTTTCGTTTTTATTAGTTTCATTAATAATTTGGTTAATTTTAGTTTAGTTTTTAGGCTATTTTGTGAACACATTTCTAGCCAATTTAGTTTTTGTAGTTTCAGTTTTAATTTTAGTAATTAACAGAACAATTCCGAGCGCAGACCAAATACATTGTAATTTAAGCTGACCCAACCTCTAGCAACACAAAATTAAAGCATGATGAGATTGATTAGATGGAAAAAGTATACAAATATGGCAAAATTAAGCAATCAAGCCTTTTTTATGCTGCGATTGTGGGTCCCTGCAGTGTTCACTGCTCACTTCTCCCTAAGCGTTGGATAATTTTTGAAGTTCACTGTTCATTCTTAACACCAGGTTGGCAAATTTCCCTCTCAATCTCCAATGCATCGATTGTCACTTATTCCTGATTATACCTTTCGCAGTGCACTTTAAATCAGAGTCCTGCACTCGCTGGCTCCCCCACGAGGTGAGAATTAAACATAATGATTACAATTTTTTTTTATAAATATTTTATTTAGTTAGGTGTTCAATAACTGCTGTAAGTTTCATTTTGTTTTAGCTTTTCGTTTATTTTTGACATTGATTTCTTTCTTTCTTTCTTTCTTTCTTTTTTTAAACATGCATACAACATTTCTTACACTGTAAAAAATTTCAAGCTGTAACTAGTTCCACAGAAATTTTACAGTTCAGCCAATTTCTCTCTTCAAAGTGTTGCCTGAATTGTTATTTTTTAGTTGGCTCAACCTTTACTGAACTATTTTTATAGTCCATTGAACTAAAATGTTTTACAACTGTAATTGGTTGAACATTTAGAAAACTACAGCAAATTATGTCAATTAAAATTTAACCATTACTCCATGTGTTTCATATGTTACCTCAACTAAGATGTATTATTTGGGCATCATAAGAAATTGCTGTGGAACTAGTTATTACATTTTATACTGAGTTTAATCTATCAATCACTAAAAACATACACATTATAACACATAATAGCCTTTATTTAATAACAATCTGCATTTATAACATTTGTCATACAACATTTGTCAACACTAAACAAGCAGGCTTAAAAGGATAATTAACCCAAAAATTAAAATTTGCGGTTAATTGACTTACCTCAGGCCATCCAAGATATAGGTGACTTTTTTCTTCATTAGAACAGTAAAGGTGAAAACATTGTCTTTGGCTATTCATAAACTGCACACCTGTGGCTGCCGGTTTTTGAGAAAAAAAAAACATTATACAGACAAGACCAATTTACCAGTGGCTCCTGATAAAACATTGAGTTATTTTGAAGCTAAACAATCAGCCACAGCCACAGACGTGCAATGTATGAATCACCAAGGATCAGCGTTTCAGATAAAAATCTTTACGTTCTACTGAAGAAAAAAAGTCACCAACATCTGGGATGGCCTGAGGGTCAATAAATTAACAGCAAATTTTCACTTTTCATTTTTTCAAAGGGAACTATCCCTTTAAAGTGCTCCAGTTGTAAAACATTTGTAATACAACTTTAAAATTCACTTTAAACATTTGTTTAATGAACTTAAAAAAGGCTAAACAAGTTAAACATTTACAAATATTACTGAGGCAGAAGTCAGAAAAAAAAATTAACCAGGCATTACAGTATATACGTTTATGTACATATATATATATATATATATATATATATATATATATATATATATATATATATATACATAATATTCCCTGAACCTGAGTCAAGTAAAGTCAAGTCATCATTATTTATATAGCGCTTTTTACAATACAGATTGTATCAAAGCAGCTTTACAGTATTACATTTTTTCTCAAAAACCGGCAGCCACAGGTGTGCAGTTTATGAATAGCCAAAGACATGCCACGCCGCATTGCTGCAGTAATTCAGGCAAAAGGAGCCCCAACTAAGTATTGAGTGCTGTAAATGCACATACTTTTCATGTTCATACTTTTCAGTTGGCCAAGATTTCTAAAAATCCTTTCTTTGTATTGGTCTTAAGTAATATTCTAATTTTCTGAGATACTGAATTTGGGGTTTTCATTAGTTGTCACTTATAATCATCAAAATTAAAAGAAATAAACACTTGAAATATATCAGTCTGTGTGGAATGAATGTATACATTATACAAGTTTCACTTTTTGAATGGAATTAGTGAAATAAATCAACTTTTTGATGATATTCTAATTATATGACCAGCCCCTGTATATACACATACATACATATATACATGCATATGTACACAAAAGAGTTCAGTGGTGCGTGGAGTAAGAGAGGGGAGGGGGGCAAGGACGGGAGGGAGTTCTGACAGCCTGATGGATGAAGCTGTCTTTCAGTCTGTTGGTCCTGGCTTGGAGACTCCGCAGTCTCCTCCCTGATGGTAGCAGACTGAAGAAGTTGTGTGTCGGGTGGGTGGGATGCAATGCAGAGGGCTTTGAGGGTGAGACGGGTGCTGTAGATGTCCTGGAGGGAGGGGAGAGAGACACCAACGATCTTCTCAGCTGCTCTCACTATCCGTTGAAGGGACTTGTGGCAGGACGCGTTGCAGGCACCATACCACACAGTGATGCAGCTAGTCAGCATGCTCTCGATGGTGCCTCTGTAGAAGGTGCACATGATGGGGGCCTGGGCTCTGGCTCTTCTGAGTTTGCGGAGGAAGTAGAGATGCTGTTGTGCTTTCTTGGCCAGTGCTGCAGTGTTGTTGGTCCAGGAGAGGTCCTCTGAGATGTGTACACCCAGGAACTTGGTGCTGCTCACTCTCTCCACGGTCGCACCATTGATGGTCAGAGGAGCATGCAGAGTGCACTCTCCTGAAGTCAACAACAATCTCCTTCATATTCTCCACATTCAGAGAGAGATTGTTGTCACTGCACCACCCGGCCAGGTGGCTCACCTCGCTCCTGTAGTTTGTCTCATCTCTGTTGCTGATGAGACCCACCACAGTCGTGTCATCCGCAGATTTAATGAAGAGGTTGGAGTGGTGTGCAGTCGTGGGTCAGCAGAGTGAAGAAAAGGGGGCTCAGCACACATCCTTGGGGGGGCCCTGTGTTCAGTGTGATGGTGCTGGATGTGTTACTGCCGAACCGTCCTGCCTGAGGTCTCCCGGTCAGAAAGTCCAGCAGCCAGTTGCACAGCGACGTGTTGAGCCCCAGCTGGACCAATTTATGAATGAGCTGTTGAGGGATGATTGTGTTGAATGCTGAACTGAAGTCTATGAACAGCAATCTGACATACATGTCTTTTTTGTCCAGATGTGTGAGGGCTGGGTGGAGGGCAGTGGCGATGGCGTCATCAGTTGAGCGGTTGGACCTATATGCAAACTGGAAGGGGTCCAGGGAGAGGGGGAGGACAGACTTGATGTGTTGCATGACTAGCCATTCAAAGCACTTCATGAGAATAGGAGTGAGTGCTACTGGACGGTAGTCATTGAAGCAGGATGGAGATGACTTCTTCGGGACTGGAATGATGGTGGTAGCTTTGAAGCATGTGGGGACAACAGCCTGACTTAGCGAGATGTTGAAAATGTCTGTGAAGACATCAGTGAGTTCCACTGCACAGTCTCTCAGTACACACCCAGGAATGTTGTCAGGACCCAGAGCTTTTCGTGCATTGAACCTGCTGAGGGATCTCCTCACGTTGGTTGGGGACAGCATCATCACCTGGTCGCTGGGAGGAGGTGGAGTCTTCTGTGCAGTGGTGCTGTTTTGTGCCTCAAAGCGAGCAAAGAAGGCATTCAGCTCGTTCAGCAGGGGGATGGTGCTGTCACAGGTCTGTGGTGGGGGCTTGTAGTCCGTAATGGTCTGAATCCCCTGCCACAGGCTCTGAGTGTCTCTGCTGTCGCTGAAACGATGGGCTATCCTCCTGGAGTACTGTCTCTTGGCCTCTTTGATGCCGCGGGATAGTTTGGTCCTAGCTGTCTTCAGGCCCTCCTCATCTACAGCTCTAAAGGCAGCGTTCCGAGCCTTCAGAAGTCTGTAGACCTCCCCTGTCAGCCACGGCTTCTGGTTGGCCCGGACTGTGATAGTCTTTGTGACCGTTACATCATCAATACACTTGGTGATGTAGGCAGTGACAGTCTCTGAGTACTCTTGGAGGTCTGTAGTATTGTTGTATGTGGCAGCCTGCTTAAACATATCCCAGTCAGTGGTGTAAAAACAGTCTTGAAGTGCCTCTGACGACCCTTCAGGCCACACTTGTATCTGTTTGTGTACTGGTTTGATGGCTTTAACGAGCGGTCTGTATGCAGGCATTAGCATGACAGTGATGTGGTCTGAGGCTCTGAGGTGGGGGAGGGGTAGGGCCTCGTAAGCTCCTCTCTGGGTGGTGTAAACAAAGTCCAGGGTATTTTTTCCCCTTGTTGGAAAGTCTATGTGTTGGTGAATTTTTGGGAACCTTAAGTCTGCGTGGTTAAAATCCCCAGCCAAGATGAGAAAAGCATCTGGGTGAGCTGTCTGCTGCTCATTGATGTGCTGGTACAGATCATTTAGTGCCTCATTCCTGTTGTTGTTGTTGGAGCTGGGAGGGACGTATACAGGAACGAGCAGTATGGCTGTATATTCCCTCGGTAGATAGAACGGCCGGCACTTAATAATCATAAACTCCACCAGGGGTGAGCAGTGTTTGCAGACCACAACAGCATCGCGGCACCATGCATCATTGATGTAAACACAAAGCCCGCCGCCGGTCTCTTACCTCCCTCGACGAGAGCTCTGTCTGCTCGATAGCATGTTAACTGGTCGAGCTGAATGGCGCAGTCCGGTACGCTGTTGTTAAGCCATGTTTCCGTAAACACAAAAACACAACAGTCTCTTACAGTCCTCTGAGCAGAGCGAAGCAGTCGGATGTAGTCCAGTTTATTGTCCAAAGAGCGTACGTTCGCCAGTACGATGGTGGGGATAGCTGGCTTGTGTGGGTTAGCCGCTAGCCTAGCTCGGATACCTCCGCGCTTACCCCTCTTCTGCTTCCTCTCACGCCGCTTGTAGCGTCTCCGCTGTGGGCGAGATGCAGTAGTGGGGGTCGGTGATGGTGTAGGCCTCCGGAGCAGACCGAGGTCCCACAGCTCTTCGGCGTGCGCGGAGTTTAACTCTAAAAATGTGGTTCTGCCGACATCGAGCAGAAACTCACGACTGTATGCACGCTTAAAGACAGGTAGACGAGACGAAGATGTCAAAAAACATTGCGACTTACAAGACAAAAAACACGAAAACACCGTTCTGTTGGGAGAGAGAGAAGCCGCTGCGTCTGTGCGCGCCGCCATGTTATAAATACCTGCACTCGCCCATCAAGTGTTGTCCCGTGCCGCACTCTGCAGCATTTGGTCCCGCAATCGTGCAGGTCTCTACTCTGAAGGTTCCTGTTATAATGTTATGATCGAGGCTCTGGACTCTGAGCATAACTTGTTTTTCTATAACAAACTATAAAACATTTTCTATAAAAACGTTAGTGCCCTGGCAGTGGCAAATAGCTTTGGTAGGAGCCTGATAAAAATGCTCATTTTAGATGAAAATTTCAGATGGTATTTAGAGGCTTTTGTATCTTAACTCTTCATATATATATATATATATATATATATATATATATATATATATATATATATATATAGTCAGGTCCATAAATATTGGGACATCGACACAATTCTAACATTTTTGGCTCTATACACCACCACAATGGATTTCAAATGAAACGAACAAGATGTGCTTTAACTGCAGACTGTCAGCTTTAATTTGAGGGTATTTACATCCAAATCAGGTGAACGGTGTAGGAATTACAACAGTTTGCATATGTGCCTCCCACTTGTTAAGGGACCAAATGTAATGGGACAGAATAATAATCATAAATCAAACTTTCACTTTTTAATACTTGGTTGCAAATCCTTTGCAGTCAATTACAGCCTGAAGTCTGGAATGCATAGACATCACCAGACGCTGGGTTTCATCCCTGGTGATGCTCTGCCAGGCCTCTACTGCAACCGTCTTCAGTTCCTGCTTGTTCTTGGGGCAATTTCCCTTCAGTTTTGTCTTCAGCAAGTGAAATGCATGCTCAATCAGATTCAGGTCAGATGATTGACTTGGCCATTGCATAACAGTCCACTTCTTTCCCTTCAAAAACTCTTTGGTTGCTTTTGCAGTATGCTTTGGGTCATTGTCCATCTGCACTGTGAAGCGCCGTCCAATGAGTTCTGAAGCATTTCGCTGAATATTATATATATATAATTTTATATTTGGCAGCGGCTATTTGCACTAAGTGTAAATAGCGATAGATGCTATTTACACTAAGTGCAAATAGCAATAGATGCTATTTACACTCAGTGTAAATAGAAATTAGATGCTATTTACACTAAGTGCAAATAGCAATGGATGCTATTTACACTAAGTGCAAATAGCAATTCATTCTATTTACACCAAGTGAAAATAGGAGTATTTTTTTAACGATATGCTATTTACACTAAGTGCAAATAGCCATAGATTCTATTTACACTGTTAAAATAGCAAGATTTCCTGCTATGTATACTACTTATTACAAATAAATAGCAATTATCTGCACCTCAGTATTGTACTACATTATAAAACAAAATGGATGCCACCTTATTGGGACAATAAAGCCCTCCCTACACCTACCCTAACCCTACCGATACTTTATTTTCAACTTTTTGATTATTTCCTTCATTTTTATTGAAAATAAATGCCTTTCTGATGCGATATGAGATTTGAAAAGGAAGAAAAAAAGTTTGGCAAAAGGTGGCCTTGAACTCAGGTCGACCGCGTCAAAATGCATGCACCTTACCACCTACACCACTGAAAATGATGTTGAACTATTGTCTTTTTTTTTAGTGTTGACTAACTCAATGACACGTTAGTGGGCAGAGTTAGTGTAAATCGCCTTTGCCAACAAGATGGGCTATTTGCACTTAATTAGCATCAAACAAACAATTGAGCGTTCGCGTTAGTTCTGGCAGGTCACGTGAGTCAAGCTTGCATCAGCTGATTCTCAGCTGATCACATCTACCTATAGGAATACGACACCTATCGCGGCATTCCTATATAAGCTCTATTCAGTATTAATCAGCAGCTTTTCCCGCTTGCTCAGGAGCAAATCACCCTCCTCCATCCCCAACTCCTCCTTTCGCAGTCAGGACTTGGCTTTCTGATATTCCTTGCTAAATCAGACTCTTTTGTTGAATAATTATACACTTAAATATCATTAAGTACATTAAAGATATCTGCTTTGTTCTGTTCTGTTAACCCTCGGGGGGTTATTATTATTGCTGCTCTCCCTGCTCATTCATGACGGGCTGTATGGATGGGCAGGGAGTTTTTGCACAGAACAGAACCATACCGCCAAACCAAACTTTATGCTAAGTATCTATCATTTTGACGATAGTGGTCCTGACAGAAGTATAATTCTTATTCTCAAGAATTAAATATTAAATGGAAAGAAAAAGAAAAATGTTTGCACAACCACCAGTTAGGTGGCGATATGAACCAAGTATGCAAATGGCCTTTGAACAGAAGAAGAAGAAAGAAGTAGTATCAAAGCCACTAGAAGGCAAGCCTGCAACCATTAGCTGAAAAAGCGTAACGGTAAGGCCGTTTTTTTTGAATGGATGTCAATGGAGGAGAGGCTTCACTACACTGAATAAACAGCTTTTTAGAGGAAACGGCTTATCATTTAACGAATCGACAGCCTATCTGCTAATCTTCAACATGGTTTACACTAAACAATACTTTTGGATTGAACTATTTTTTAGAGTTTACCATGAAAAAATGCTGTTTTATAAGAGAAGTCACTGACTTTTTGCGATAGATGGGATACAGCTTACGGCACTTCTCATTCATTCCTATGGCATCCGTATATGGTGACTGAGTGTCGCACAACTCAACTGACTGAAATTCAATTGACGTCAAAGCTGTAATGTGATTGGTTATTACAGCACACGTGATGCAAGTTAGCCATTACGCTTTCTCCAATAGTAAGTAATACCGACCCTCTCATCTCCCTATAGTAAGATAATCTCTGGTAATATGGTGTGCTTTTTCTTAGCGTCCGTTTCCTTAGTAACTTGTCAATTTGTCGCTCTGTTGAGAATGAATGAATGAATGAATGAATGAGGCATTTATATAGCACTTTATTGTGTATTGCTGTATACCCAAAGCACTTTACAATCATGAGGGGGTCTCTCCTCAACCACCACCAGTGTGCAGCATCCACTTGGATGATGTGACGGCAGCCACAGTACAACGGCACCAGTGCGCTCACCACACACCAACTACAGGTGGAGAGAAGAGAGAGTGAGTCATAGAGCCAATCACATGGAAGGGTATTATTAGGAGGCCATGATTGACAAGGGCCAGTGGAGGGAATTTGGCCAGGACACCGGGGTTACACCCTACTCTTTTACGAGAAGTGTCATGGGATTTTTAATGACCACAGAGAGTCAGAACCTCGGTTTAATGTCTCATCCGAAGGATGGTGCTTTTTGACAGTATGGTGTCCCCATCACTATACTGGGGCATTAGGACCCACACAGACTACAGGGTGAGCACTGGAGACGGAGCCACTGGAGGTGGAGACCCAGATGGAGCAGAGCAGACAGAGAGCCAGGGTGACACCAGAAGTCCAGAGGGCCAAGGTGGAGCTGACGGCTCATGCGATTGAGGTGGAAACAGGGATCCGGAAGACCGCAGTGGAGCTGGAGCGACTGAGGACAAAAGGTGGCACTGGAGGGAAGGAGGAGCCAGACAGAGCCTGAGGGATGGAGGGATGAGGTGAAGTTGGAGGAGTGGAATCCCATGGCAGAGGAGGGTCAATTACTGACCAAGGCGGAGCTGGTGGGACAAGGAAGCCTGGTGGAGCTAGTGGGATGATGGGCCATGATAAAGACGAGGGGTCAGAGGGCCGAGGTGGAGTCCGGGACTTGGAGACTGGAGGCAGAGGACTGAGGCGAATCAGAGTGCTCGGATGGCACTGACTGAGGTCAGCTGAGGGACTCACCCTCAGCTCGAATAATATTATGCCCCTTTTTACAAGATATAAAATAAGTCTCTGATACCACCAGATTGTATATGTGAAGTTTTAGATCAAAATACCAGACAGTAATTTGTAGCTTGTTAAAATTGCCACTTTCAGGGTTTGAGCCAAAATGCGCTGTTTTTGTGTTTGCCCTTTAAATGCAATATAGCTGGTGCTCCTGGACCCCTTTCAGAAGAGGGCGGAGCTTCAAGAGCTCAAGCTCCAGGAATACCAGTGCAAGCCTTTGCAAATAAACATTCCACTATTAGCACAAGCCTGTTATCTTTACAATCATCTGACTGTACTTTGCATAATAAATTTGCGTGTATGAATTACACAGACGGGGAGCACGGCGCGATAAAAAATAACAAACATAGCTGGTCTTATGGTGCCATCGCATGCTATTACAAACTTTATAAGTCCCACTTGTGATTATGAGCTCGCCAAATTCAAGCGGTCGACTTCACATTGCTTTCATATGCAACTTTTAACTATCATATTCATATTCACGATCATACTGGTAGCACATGATGGCGGACTGCTGCTTCTCACTCAGGGCTGTGTGTATGCTAATATGGCAGAGAGCATCACAAATGAGCAGGACTTTTTCCCTTCAGTGACGTGTACAGAGGGAGAATCTGAAATCGCTCGTTTGGAGAGGCTGTTCATGATTTATTGGTATTATAAAAAAAAATCAGTGGGTGGATTTTTAACATTATAGGCTGGTTGTTTTCACACACTGCGGCCACACAACTGTGTTCAAACATCTTATAAAAGTGATTTTTGCATAATAGGTCCCATTTAAGACAAATTCTAATCTGACTTCATTTTATTATTACCTTGAATTTAAGTTGTCATGCAAATTGGATGTTTGTCCATTTCTAATTATTATTATTCTTACACTTGATTATTCTAGTAACCCTATTTTATATTTTTACTCATTCATTAGGAATCTATAGCACTCAAAGTGTCTCGCATCACCACCTCATGGTCACAAACTCGCCAGTTTGATCATTAGCCAGAGGTTATGACTAATACTATATGCTTACCCTTCTTTAACTATTAGCTCTGTTTGGCCCCCTACAGTCACCTATGTTTCAAGTTTCAAGTTTCAAGTTTTATTTGTCACATACACGACTATACAGAGATTGTATAACCAGCAGTGAAATGAGAGTCGGGTCCGCTCCATGGACAGTGCAAATATTGAAAAATACAACACAAGGGAAGTATACATAAAATAAAATGAATAAATAATAAGATATAAAGAATAAAATATAAAATAAAGAATAAAGAATGTGCATGACAGTATGCTGTAGAATTAAATATTAAGATAAGCATGACTGTACAGAGAGGAATGTGAACAAGGTAGAACATGGTTGACATGAAGCAGCCAATCACAAAAAAAAATAATATAAATATAAAAATAAGATAAGATATGTTACAAGACACAGAAAGTGCTGTGTGCAAATGTGCAAATGACACTGACAGTATGAGGTAGAGAGTAATGAGTGTGTGATTAGTGATTTGAAGTAAGTCAGATGATGTTAAGAGGCTGAGTTTGAGTTCAGGAGCCTGATGGCCTTGGGGAAGAAACTCCTCCTGAGTCTCTCTGTTTTTGCCATCAGGCTACGGAAGCACTTACCAGAAGGCAGCAGAGTGAAGAGACAGTTTCCAGGGTGATTTGAGTCCTTGGGGATTTTGACAGCTCTGCTTCTGCAGCGTTTGATGTAGATGTCCTGCAGAGAGGGGAGAGCAGACCCAGAGATACGCTCAGCTAAGCGCACAACTCTCTGCAGGGCTTTGCAATCTTGACTGGAGCTGTTTCCGTACCACACTGAAATACACTGAGTCAATACACTTTCTATGGTCCCTGCATAGAAAGTTTTCAGGATTGTTGGTGAGACCCTGAATTTCCTCAGCTGTCGCAGATGGTACAGTCTTTGCCTGGCTTTCTTAACCTGTGTTTGGATATGTGTAGTCCAAGTCAGGTCCTCTGAGATGTTTACACCGAGGTACTTGAAGCTGCTTACTCTCTCCACAGGGGTCCCGCTGATCACAAGAGGAGTGTAGGGCAGCAGGTGTCTCTTTCTGAAGTCCACAATCAGCTCTTTGGTTTTGCTCACGTTCAGAGAGAGACAGTTGTCCAGGCACCATGATGTAAGTCTCTCCACCTCATCCAAGTATGTGGTCTCATCATTGTTGGAAATGAGGCCCAGAACCAGAGTATCATCAGCAAATTTGATAATAGAAGTGGAGCTGTGAGAGGATACACAGTCGTGTGTGTAGAGAGAGTAGAGCAGGGGACTCAGAACGCAGCCCTGTGTTTAGGCCAAGGCCTGTGAGTTTGGAAGTCAGCTTGATGGGGACTATGGTGTTGAAAGCTGAGCTATAGTCTATGAATAGCAGTCTTGCATAGTTCCTATTGCTGCTATCAATATGTGTGAGGGAGGAGTGGAGAATGTGTGAGATGGCATCATCAGTTGATCTATTGGAGCGATAGGCAAACTGAAGAGGGTCCAAAGTAACAGGGATGGAGGAGCTAATGTGGCTCTTGACAAGTCTCTCAAAAACCTTCATGACTATTGATGTGAGGGCCACTGGTCGATAGTCATTCAGGCAAGAGGGTTTATTGTTCTTAGGCACAGGGATGATGATGGATTTTTTAAAGGAGGTGGGAACTACAGAGGTAGCAAGGGACTCATTGAAGATAGAAGTGAACAACCCAGCAAGCTGATCAGCGCATGATCTCAGAACCCGGCCTGTGATCCCGTCAGGTCCAGCCGCTTTCCTGATGTTCACTCCCTTTAGTGCCCTCTGAACCTCGTCCTCCGACACGGTGATCACATGATTCTCGCTTCTCTGCCTGCTGCTTCCTGATGCGCTGCTCGGCAGAGCCGCGATGCCGCCGTTGCAATCAAAGCGGCCGAAGAAGGTGTTTAATTCTTCGGCCAGCGACGGATCTGCACTCACCTCCGTGGAGGATTTGTTTCCAAAGGCACAGATGGTCCTTAGTCCCTGCCACATGCGTCGAGAGTCATTGAGCTGAAAATGAGACTCAATTCTCTCTTTGTATCGATGTTTGGCGGCACTTACTGCTCGTCTGAGAGCATAACACGCTGCTTTATACTCGCACATATTCCCAGACAAAAGAGCCTCATTGTATGCGGCAGTGCGTTTGTTAACCGCATCACGGATTGATCTGTCCACCCACGGTTTCTGATTAGGGAAAGTCCTTACAGTAATCGTTTCTGTAGCTTGTTCGGTTAGTGTGTTTACAAAGCTCACTGCTACATCCGTGAACTCGCTGACGTGAGATGAACTCGCCCTGAACATGTCCCAGTCGACGTCATCAAGAGCCGCCTGTAGCATAGCTTCAGAGTGGAAGGACCAACGCGTCACTTCCCTCTTCACCGGGGGTTCCTGTGCGAGCCTTTGTTTGTATTCCGGTGTGAGGAAAATGGTGGCGTGATCCGATTTACCAAAAGCCGGTAGTGAACGGGCTTTATAGGCATTTTTAAACTGAGAGTAGCAGTGATCCAGTGTATTCGGTCCTCTAGTTGGACAGGATACATGCTGGTGAAAGTTCGGCATGACCTGCCTGAGGTTGGCTTTGTAAAAATCCCCCGCGATGATAAAGGCAGCGTCAGGATGTTTGTTAATGTAGCCGCTGATCACGTCGTGAAGTTTAGACAAAGCTAAGCCGGTGTCTGCCTGAGGTGGAATGTAAGCAGCAGTAACGATGACCGCGGAGAACTCACGGGGCAAATAGAATGGGCGGCAGATAATGGATAGATGTTCCAGATGAGGCGAGCAGGATCGCGACAGAGAGGAGATATTCCTGGGGTCACACCATTTCTTGTTAGTCATGAAACACACTCCTCCACCTTTGGATTTACCGGCCTTCGCTGTTCTGTCCATCCGTAAAACAGAGAAGTTGTCAGACGGCGTTACAGCAGTGTCCGGGACCGAGGGCGTGAGCCATGTTTCAGACAAACAGATGATGTTACAGTCGCTTATGTCCCGTTGAAAACTTATCCTGGCTCTAAGATCGTCCATCTTATTCTCCAAGGATTGGACATTAGTGAGCAAAATGCTCGGTAAAGGAGGACTGTGAGCCCTTTTCCTCAATCTGTTTCGAATACCAGCGCTATTTCCACGGTGTTTTTTGTTCCGTCTCCTGTGTCCTTTGTTCTCCGCGTTCCGAAGAATCTCAAGAGGCCACGATGGATTCGGTGATAAAGTGTCCTGAACCAGGTTAGTGAAGCGGTTTCCAATGTCCAAGAGTGTACTTTTGTCGTAAGTGATCAGTGCCGACGTTATGTGTGTAAAAATAGAAATCAAAAGTAAGTAAAAAGTTAATAAAAGCATAGTCTTTGCGGAGCGACCCGGACGGCGGCCGAGCATAGCAGCGCCATCTTGGCATGGTATGTACAACTTGGTATGTACAACTTGATATGACTTGGTATGTACAACTTAGTTAAAGTTCAAACAATAATCAGAGGTTATGCCAGTACTACTTATCTAGCCCCCAATAGTTATATAAATATATACAACTTGAATAAAGCTGAGACAATAATCAGAGGTTATGCTACTACTATAAAATATTAATATTTCAATAGTATATTTATCTAACCCCAATAAATTTATCTAGCCCCTAAAATAACTACATACAATTTGAATAAAGCTCAAACAATAATCCGAGTTTATGTTAGTACTATTTATCTAGCACCCAATAGAAAAATAAGTACAGTAGCGGTTATAACTAGTAATATGACTAGAAACTCATAATTAATGCAACTGCATACAACTTAACTAAAGTCAAGCAGTTAGTCAGAAGTCCTTAATAGTTATATAAATATATACAACTTGAATAAAGCTGAGACAATAATCAGAGGTTATGCTACTACTATAAAATATTAATATTTCATTAGTATATTTATCTAACCCCAATAAATTTATCTAGCCCCTAAAATAACTACATACAATTTGAATAAAGCTCAAACAATAATCCGAGTTTATGTTAAGTTTTTGTTTTTAAAGGGGTCATATGATGCTTTTTTAAAGATCATTATTTTGTGTATTTGGTGTAACAGAATATGTTGACATGTTTTAATGTTAAAAAAACATTATTTTTCAAGTTTTCTACAAAGCCCCCCCCCCTTCTAACAAGCACAGTCTGCTCTGTTTGGCCAGCTGACACAGTGCATTGTGATTGGCCGAACACCACAAGCATGTGTCGGAAATGCAACGCCCCTTTCCATAATCGCGAGATTCAGCTTTCAAAATAGAAGTAAAGACAGTTAATAATGTTGTTAGGTTTACCATCAGTTCTTCAAGCACGAAATGGGAACAGAGTCGCATGACAGACAGTGATGTGCTCGTATGTATTTGCACACAAGCCGCGATTAAGAAGGCTGACTCCACTGTGATTTGACCCTGTCTCGCTCTCTCTCTCTCTCTCTCACTCTCACACACACACACACACACACACACACACACACACACACACACACAATGTGCAAAACTCCGCATTTGAACAGTCAATAGCAAATACTTAAACTAATAACAAAACATACTTACAGTCGCTGATTCAGAAGCGCCAGATTGTCATAAGCAAAGTCAGAATTGACCTTTTTTTTTTTTTTTTTGAAATAGCCTTCCTGCAGCCAGCCTTGTACTCTCCTAGGTTCACAAAACTGTCGTCCATAAAATGCGTTGCACAAATTTGTGCTGTTCTGTTGTAAATAATCTTAATTATTCCTAATTGCATCTACTTTCGGAAGGCCAAATAAAGTGCTTTTGCATAGAAACACACAGTGTCTCCCTGTCATGGCTGCATCAACACTACTGCGGTTACTGAAACCATGCTGCCTTTCTTTGCTTGAACATTTGGGCAGCATTATGCAAATATTTCCACATCGTGACATTGACATGTGGGGGGGGGGGGGGGGGGGTTTAATGAGGCCCTGTCTGGATCAGCCTTCTCTTTTAGATAGAATAAATCCTTTTGTGGGAGACTTTGAGCTTTGTAACTCTGCAGATCGTATACATGCAGAAACAGCTACATAACACACTAAAGAAAAGGAAAAATAGAAATTGCATCATATGACCCCTTTAAAGATTTTTTAACTATAATACTTGTGCAGTTAAGCTAATTCAGAAAGTAAACTTTGTTGTCATTTAACAGCAATATTACCCCAACAAGCCAATGTAAACATCTCAATTGCATTGTCTGTAAATTTGCAACAAACAAATGTACAGAGGTCCTATTTTTTATTAGTGGCCTACAGACATTCTCAAAACAACATAAGAGGACAGTTAAAAAGGGCTTATTCAAAAAAATAAAATAAAAATAAAATATTCCAAATGGTACCATAAAATAACCGGGTATCTGCAGGATTTTTAATTTAAGAGCTTTAAAGACCTTTTGAGACCTGCACTTCACATTTCAGCCTTTAAACAATTTTTAAGAAAAGGAATGAGTCAAAAGTATCAATTATTATATTAATTCAAACAATCATGGGCGACATTGGGAGGGGGGGAAGGGGAGCAGTTGCCCCCCCTCCATATCGTCAGTCATGGAATTTCTGATGTCAGTGCAGGCCCGGTTGTAGGGGGGTACTACACAGTGCTAAAATCAGAATTTGAATGAAACTTTCGTTTTTCGGACACGTACATGCTGCAAAGAGATCAGAACATATCAACCAGTAATTTCATTTCCAGTAACGAACGGTAGAAAGTTCAGAAGTTAATGGTATGCGATTTATGACAGAATAGTCCCACAACTGATCGTTTATTTTTTTCCTCACGCCTCTCACCACAATAAAGTGTCAGGTCAAGTGACATGGGAAAAAGACACGGAAAACTTATGAACATCAGAAAAGCAGCACGCACATTTCTGGTTAAAATAAAAGGCCATCAACTGACACTTAAAACGGGAAGCATCACCATTCAAATCAGCAGCAAGAGTCAAAGCTCCACAGTTTAGTAAACGCAGGCAACCTCTTTAAGTTATGGCAGCGGCTATTTGCACTAAGTGTAAATAGCAATAGATTCTATTTACATTATGTTAAAATAGCAAGATTTTTTATACTATTTATACTACTTATTGCAAATAAATAGCAATTATCTGCACCTCAGTATTGTAGTACATTATAAAACAATACACAATAATAACGTATTGAGTGTAAATTATAGTTTTAATTCTAATTATTAAATGGATGCCACCTTATTGGGAAAATAAAGCTCTCCCTACACCTACCCTAACCCTACCCGATACTTTATTTTCAACTTTTTGATTATTTCCTTCATTTTTATTGAAAATAAATGCCTTTCTGATGCATATGAGATTTGAAAAGGGAGAAAAAGCTTGGCAAAAGGCAAGCGTCGAACTCGGCTCGACCGCGTCAAAATGCATGCACCTTACAATCTACGCCACTGAAACTAATGTGGGGGGGGTAAATGGGTGCATCATTTTACCTTTAAATATGGGACGATTCCGTATTTTAACACAGGTAGAGTATTCTGTAACGTGTTGTGCAGTAATATGAAGCGCACAACACATTACAGAATACTCGACCTGATAAGATACTTGTGGATAATGGAGTAGAATCCAAAGAGTACTTTCAGTAAATCCAAAAATAAAAAACACAGGGGGAAAACCAACATCCAGCTATATACAAACAATACCCAACAAGGAACTGAGGGAAACTGAAGGTTTAAATACAATGGGAATGTAATCAAGAAGTACTTCTGAAATCAAAATCAGTAAGTTTTTATTAAAGTTGATTTTGTTTGACCCTTCACCACAACATAAGTGGATCTTACAATTATTAACAAACATAACAAATAAAGATAGTCTTTCTTCTATGCCTCTATTATTATTAAACCACCAATTTAAATTTTGGGGATTTTTGAAGCAAATACTTTGTATTATTATTTTATTTTATTTTTTTAATGATTGTGATAAAACTCCAATGGAAATGTAGACATATTTAATAGTTTGTGTAGAACTGTGACATGTACCTGTTGTTCTGATCTGAACTGAGAGAGTGAAGAGTGTCTTTGTTCTCTACAGGTTGAGGGATTGTGGAATCACAGATGAAGGTTGTGCTCCTCTGGCTTCAGCTCTGAGATCAAACCCCTCACACCTGAGACAACTGGATCTGACTAGAAATAAAGTAGGACATTCTGTGAATCTGTTCTCCGATGTACTGGCGAGTCCTCACTGTAAAATGGAGATACTAAAGTAAGTTCAACTCTCTGATAGTCATACTTGTCTCTGTCCTCAGTAAAATTAATCATTTGATCATCATTTGATCATTAAAATTAGATTAAAATGAGCTTACAGAAGCTGGCAGAATTCATGTAGTACTCTATCAGTCTGATAGCGTGTAAGTTCAAAACAACTTCCCTCTGTGTGAATTTACTCCAGGCTGTTCTTCTTGTACCTTTTACACCTTCTTTGAGGTTTCATCCTGGTTATTGTGTCAGATTCTTTATAGCAAGTCTGCGCTTGACTGCTTAATTTTTAAGTGTGTTCTGGGCAGTTTCTTACTGACTAATAATAATCTTTATTTTAATTGTATGCCATTTGTGGGTTTATCTCCCCTAAAAGTGTAAACACTGAGCCCCCCAGTAACTTTTTTAAACATTGAATGGTCTGCTCAGATCCGTCAATCTCTTTTGAACTCAAATAATAGTGTGTGTTTGGGGAGCGGCTACAATAGCAGGTGGAGCCGAATGTGATGGCATTAAGATGGATAACTGAGGCAGGATTAAAGGATGTAGTGGTATGCTTGGACTCCAGTTCAGCTCTTATGATTATTGAAGCACAACATTCAAAGACAGAGTTTAACAGTGGAGATTCTTCAAGAATTAAATACTGGAGATTCTTCAAAATGAATTATATTACAACAAAGAAGGGTGAGGGTAATGTAATGTTCGTGTTCGTTCATGTGAAAGGGAATGAAGCAGCAGATCAACTGGCAAACAAGCAGTGCAAGACACAAAAATTCTAAGTTTCATGCAGTACATCAGAAATCAAAGCAATAATTATCAGATTTTTGAAATTTCAGATTTCAATAATCAGATATATAAAAGATCAACAATATTGAAAAACAGCAATTAAGGGAAGACAGTTGTATGAAATACAGCCAAGAGTGGCTGAATGGTGGGTAGGTATTCAGGTGCCAACAGAAGAGAGGAAATATATTATCTAGACTCAGAATAGGACATACAAGGCTTAATAAAACAATGCAATTAATGTCCAAGCATCCGTCAGGAAGTCGATGAAATGAAACAGTAGAATATGTCATTATGTATTGTGAAAAATATAAAGAAGAAAGGGTAATACAAAGTTCTATCATGAAACTCTAGATGGTGCAGGCCGATTGGCTCTACTGACTGAACTGATCAAGACTAATTTTCAATTGATGTTTTATCTACAGCAGTGGTTCTCAACCCGCGGCCCGCATGCGGCCCGTCACGAATCCTAATGCGGCCCACCATGCTGTGCTGAACACAATTAAAATATAACTTTCAGTTTTACAATTCATTTTTAAAAATGTACTTTAAAAATGTACTAAACAAATATAAGCTATGATGTTTTTGTTATGTAAAATAATTTAGTTTTTTATATATATTATTTTCAGACATGAGCAGATCAATGTACTCACTAATTAATGTTAGCATTTAACGAACACTTACAAGTGCGGACTTTGGCAGAATTCAATTCAAATAGTCATCAGCAGCCATTAGTTCTGTAAAATTGAGCATCAGAATGGACAAATTTGTTAAGGGAGAAAACGAAATGTGGAAAATGCCAGCGAAGGAACGCATTCAACAAGAATAGCATCAGCAGTGAAGAGAGTGCTGGACTTTTGGCATCAACTTTCGGTTTGCCCCGCCACTCACTTGAAGATGTTCAGGTAAAAAGAAACACCCATACTACTACGTAGCAATCATCCTTATTACAGAAATGTGACAAAACATCTCTGGAGAGAACCTCAGATTATTAAATTTGAAAATGCTTTCCATATTTGGATCAACATAGGCTACATTTGTGAACGCACGCTTTCTGCAGTGTCGCGCGTCAAGTCACGCGTCCGTGCGCGTCTCACAGACTTACAATCACAACTTCATTGTGCTGTTACTCCTTTCGAGCAGAATTTCACAAAATTGGTAAGCTTCCGACAGCGTCAGGTGTTTTATTAGGTGAGTAGAATAATTTTATTTATTTCAATAAATGTAATCGCTTAGATGTCATAATATTTAGGCTATAAATAATATTATAAATCTGGTTGGTTTGAATTAATATGTAAATGAGATGCGCGCCGCCCGTGAGACTTGCACTTGGACCATAGTGCGGCCCGGTGGACAAAAAGGTTGAGAACCACTGATCTACAGCTTGTTAGAGGTAGAATGCTTTAGTGAAATAAAGTAGCGTCACGATTATATTTATTTAAATAAATTCGAATGAATTAACGAGAGAGAGAGAACATGCGAGTGAGTGTGAAGTTGTTGGTTTAATTAGGCTACAAAAACTGCTAAGTTATCAAATCATTGCAGAGAAATATAATGTAGCTTTTAGTAGCGAAGACATTGTGTTTATAAAATTCATGGGGCAGGGGTTGAAAACCAGCAATTTCTTACCTATATAAAGTTTCCATCTCAATACAATGCGAGGCATACAGCATGCAAGCATTAAAATGCTGTCTTTATGGGCAAACGTGTTGCCCTCGCATTGGGAATCGGATATGTGTGTTTAGACGTAGGTTGAATGTCCAGATATCAGATATGTATCCAATTAAAATCCACATTTGGAAGTCATAAATGTTTCTGCCCCTGCAGTCACTGTGCAGAAACTATGTATTATTACATGTATTACATGATTTGTGCAGAAATCATGTATTAAAACTAGGATTTGAAGAATACTTTATATTAAACAACTTTAATATAAATGCCCCCCTCCCCCCCTACACACACACTTTTAATAATACGCAAGCATGTTCACATTGAGGTTTTCAAGGGCCAGTGTGAATAAATCTAGGTTTAAATTCAAGGAGACTGGATAGTCTGTGCATGATCTGATGTTTTATTCGTATCCAGGAGCACTCAACACTCTCATGCAGTGTATGTTTCATTAATACTCGAAGCCGGAGTGCGCTCTCACACAGAAAGTCCAAGACAGACTCATAGAAGTAATAACTTATGACATACCAGGATATCCCTAATATGGAAAAAAAAACACAATTGCGACAATATAGCTATGGTTTATGTGTATTTGTCAAGTCATCTCCAGGTAATAAAAAAGTCTATGAATCATGCAGTGTTAATTGACATAGCATTTATTACAGAATATAAACTATTCTGCCTTATTCTGTGATAAAAGAAAATAAAAGTTTGTAGAATAAGTAGTTTGTAGAAGATATATGTTACAGATCGGTCAGGCTCGCTCCCCAGCCAATCACAGCACACTCCCTCTCCTGAATACTGATCACCAGCACCTGTTCCTCATTATCACACTCATCAAGTCTGGTACAAAAGCACACACCTCAGCAGTTATCATTGTCCAATCTCGTAAATACGTAGTGGACTCTACCCTTGGTATCATTACCCTAAACATTCCAGTTTACCTACCTGTTGTACTTACCTGCTATCTCCTTCTCGGACCAAACACAGAATTGACAGGATGAGCACTCACGACCCCTTCCAGGAGCTTGTGGATTCCCTCAGAAAGGTATTACTCGACCCACCAGCACTACCAGCACCCTCTGCTCCGGTTCCACCTCCTTCCGTCAACACCACCAGCTCTCCTTCACTAACCATGTTTGCCAGTCCCATGGCCCGAACAGCGCCCTTCTCTAAGATTGCTTTTGTTATTTCCTCTCTGACAGGCCCCGCACTTCAATGGGCTGAAACAATCTGGAACCAGGCCGGTCCAAACACCCAATCACTCACTAGTTTCATTGCCAATTTTCGAGATGTCTTTGGCAGAATAGTAGGAGATTCGTCTATCGGTGAGCAACTATATCAGTTAAAACAAGGTTCTATGTCCATTAACCAGTATTCGCTCAAGTTCAGGACTCTAGCGGCCGCCAGTAGTTGGAATGAGCAAGCTCTCATTACGGTCTATCATCAAGGACTGGATCCGAAACTTCGACTGCACCTAACGGCCTATGATGATTCACTAGGACTAGAGCGATTTATTCAATTGTCCATTCAATGCTCCAACCGCATGCAATCTTGCTCACCAGACTTCCCCGCAGCCATTGTCACTCCTCCCTATCGCCGGCCAGAGATCAGTAGCCCTCCAGAACCAATGCAAACAGACTCTAATCGGCTATCTTCGGCTGAGCGGCGGAGACGGCTTATGCAGGGGCTGTGCCTATATTGCGGAGCTAGTGGGCACATGATCATGGCGTGTCCCCTTCGTCCTCCACGGCCAATGGTGAGTGCCATCCAACCTTCTCTAATGAAAATGAATCCTCTCTCCACATGCGCTCAACTTACTGCTTCCAATGTTACGATTCCAGTATCTGTCCTCTTTGACTCCGGCTCAGCGGGCAACTTCATTGCCGGAAGCCTCTGCCGCCAGCTCCATCTCCCGACCTGAGCAACCGAAACCGTATACGAAGTCCAATCCATAACTGGAAAGCCGCTTAGCCGACGCCACGTCCGACACAGTGCGGGTCCAAATCAACTCTGCATTGGCCAACTTCATCTAGAGACGTTACATTTACTGGTTCTGGAGGGTTCCACTATGGATATCATTCTCGGGCGCCCCTAGCTTGTGCAGCATGATCCCATCCTCTCCTGGAGAACTGGTGAAGTCCTAAAGTGGGGTGACAGCTGCTTCTCTCAATGTTTCCCAGATCTCCCTCAACATTCACCATCGTCCCCGGTCCCGTTGGCCATTAATTCCACCTCCATAGAGAGCCCCGTTGAGAAGCAGTCTGTCGACATTCCATCCTGTTACACCCCCTTTAGCGATGTCTTCTGCCCCAAGAAAGCTGCACAGCTACCACCACATCGGCCATGGGACTGTGCCATCGACCTCTTTCCGGGTGAGCCAGTGCCCCGCGGGAAAATCTATCCACTGTCACTCACCGAACAGAAGGCCATGAAGGAGTACATCGAGGAGGCTTTGAGGCAAGGTTACATCGTTCCTTCAACATCCCCTGCTGCTTCCAGCTTCTTCGTGGCTAAAAAGGATGGAGGCTTGAGGCCGTGCATAGACTACAGAGCACTCAACGATATCACAGTGAAGTTCCGGTATCCTCTTCCCCTCGTCCCAGCAGCCCTGGAACATCTACGCGGTGCCACCATAATCACTAAGCTGGACCTCCGCAGCGCGTATAACCTCATCCGCATTCATCAAGGGGACGAGTGGAAGACAGCTTTCTTGACCCCAACTGGCCACTATGAATACAGGGTTATGCCGTATGGGCTAGTCAACGCTCCCTCGATCTTCCAAGACTTCATGCACGAGGTGCTCCGGGAGTTTCTCCACCGGTTTGTTATAGTGTATATAGATGACATCCTCATTTACTCCCGGAGCCTGGCCGAACATCGCCACCACGTTGCGGAGGTCCTCAAGCAGTTACGGAAGTTTCGCCTGTTTCTCAAAGCAGAGAAGTGTACATTTCACCAACCCACCTTTCAATTCCTCAGATACATCATCGACAGTGGTGGCATTCGCATGGACGAGGGGAAGGTGGAAGCCATCTCATCCTGGCCCATTCCAACCACCATCAAGGAGTTACAACGGTTCCTCAGATTCTCCAATTTCTACCGCCGGTTCATTCTAAATTACAGTACCATCACCAGTCCACTCACCAATCTTCTCAGAGGAAAGGCCAAGTCTCTGTCCTGGAACCCCGCAGCCACAGAAGCTTTCCACACCCTCAAGAAGGTATTCACCAGTGTACCACTCCTCATCCATCCAACCCTGAACTCCCTTTCATCGTAGAGGTCGACGCATCGACCACGGGAGTAGGAGTGGTGCTTTCGCAGCAGCAGGGGACTCCTCCCAAACTCCATCCATGCGCCTTCTTCTCCCGGAAACTCAGCCCGGTGGAAAAGAATTATGACATCGGTAACCGAGAACTGCTAGCTATCAAACTCGCTCTAGAGGAATGGAGGCACTGGTTGGAGGGAGCTGCACATCCCTTTCTGGTTCTTACTGACCATAAGAACTTTCAGTACCTCAGTGATGCAAAACGTCTCAATCCACATCAGGCTAGATGGGCTTTGTTCTTCTCCCGGTTCAATTTCAAAATTTCCTATCGTCCAGGCCCAAGAAATGTAAAGGCAGATGCTCTGTCCCGTATCTACGCACCTGAGGAGGTGCAGGAGGAACCAGAGGGGATCATCCCTGCAGAGCTCATCGCCAGCCCCATTCAATGGACTTCTCCACCAGTCGCCTCCGAAAACCCACCTGCCACTCTGCCGGGCTGTCCACCTGATCATCAGTATGTACCCAGGACTCAACGCATGCCCCTCATTCACTCCACTCACACATCACTGGGCACTGGCCACCCAGGGGTCAACAACACTCTCTCATTGCTACGAGACCGCTTCTGGTGGCCCAACATGGCCAGGGCATGGTCATCTTCCAGCCGGTAAACTCCTTCCATTACCCATACCCAACCGCCCATGGTCACACCTAGGAGTAGACTTCATCACAGACCTACCTGCCTCAGATGGTAACACTTGCATCCTCGTCATCATTGAACGCTTCTCAAAGTTTTGCCATCTCATCCCCCTCACAGGCCTTCCCACAGCACTCCAGACAGCAGAACTTCTTTTTAATAGAGTTTTCCGATATTATGGCATTCCTGAAGACATTGTGTCAGACAGAGGTCCACAGTTTATTTCACGGATTTGGAAGGCTTTCTTTTCTCTCCTAGGTGTGACCGTAAGCCTCTCCTCAGGCTATCACCCGCAGTCAAATGGGCAAACCGAGTGCAAAATCCAGGAGGTAGGGCACTACCTGAGAACCTTCTGCCACGTCCACCAGGACTCTTGGAACCAGTTTCTAGGCTGGGCCGAGTACGCCCAGAACTCTCTACGACAGCCCTCCACTGGATTCACTCCCTTCCAGTGCGTACTCGGTTTCCAGCCTCCTCTATTCCCCTGGTCGGGGGAACCATCGGATGTCCCCGCGGTCGACTACTGGTTCCGAGAGAGCGAGAGAGTCTGGGACGCAGCCCACCATCAGCTGCAGCAGGCAGTGCGCAGGCAAAGGATGATGCAGACGTCCGGAGATCAGCTACCCCCACATATCAGCCGGGACAAAGGGTATGGCTGTCTACCCAGGACATCAGACTGTGCCAACCCTGCCGGAAACTCAGTCCCAGATTTGTTGGCCCCTTCATCATCCTGGAGCAGATAAATCCCGTCACCTACAAACTCCAGTTACCTCCACAATATAAGATTCACCCCACATTCCACGTGTCACTGCTTAAACCTTTCTCTCCTCCTGTTTCCCTAGAGCCTGGCCTGACAGAAGAACCCCCTCTCCCGCTAATCTTGGAGGAAGGCGCTGTCTACAAGGTAAAGGAGATCCTGGAATCCCGGTGCCGTGGTGGTAAATTGGAGTACCTGGTCGACTGGGAGGGTTATGGCCCTGAGGAACGCTCATGGGTTCCCAGAGATGACATCCTTGATCCAGCACTACTCGAATAGTTCCATACGGCACACCCTAACTGTCCAGCACCCCGGGGGTGGGGTAGACCACCACAACGCTGGGGTCGGCCCTCAGGAGCGGGCCGTGGAGAGGGGGGTACTGTTACAGATCGGTCAGGCTCGCTCCCCAGCCAATCACAGCACACTCCCTCTCCTAAATACTGATCACCAGCACCTGTCCCTCATTATCACACTCATCAAGTCTGGTACAAAAGCACACACCTCAGCAGTTATCATTGTCCGATCTCGTAAAGACGTAGTGGACTCTACCCTTGGTATCCTTACCCTAAACATTCCAGTTTACCTACCTGTTGTATTTACCTGCTATCTCCTTCTCCAGTTGTGTCATCCATCTCCAGCTCCTATCACCTGCTGAGGTGTGTGCTTCCCATCATCCTGGTCTCCATCTCCTCCGATTCCACGAGTTCCTGTAATGCAAGGAAAGTGGCGTTACTCATTGGATTCTTCCTCTAGAACTTTTCTGAGTTGGCATACTCACCCAAAGCCTCTCTTCACTTCTCCAGAGCTCTCCTGTTTACTAATAAATTCTCCTGTGGTTTACTTACCTTCGTGTCTGACCAGTAAATGTTACAATATATATATATATATATATTAGGGGTGTCAACTTTAACGCGTTAACGCATGTGATTAATCTAAAATTTTTAACGCATTAATATTTTTTTAATGCAAATTAATCGTTTGATAAGGTTTGACCCCAACTTCTTCCCGTCATCGCAGCGCGGAAGGTTATCTATGTGTGATGAGGGTACAGTGAACAGTGTTACCAGAGTAGCGGCTGCGGCACAAGTGGCTGTGGGTTATTTTGAAAATACAGTCGCGGGAAAAATTACAGAGCCGAGGGTTATGTTTTTTTAGGCTACTTTTATAATCTACCGCGGCCTCCCAAAGTGTATATAGACAAATAAGAATTAAAATAGATCCTTTTACTAATGTTTATCATACTTGGAAAGTATACCTGGCAACTTCAGAACGGAGAGACGGTTGTAACATCACAACGAGTTTCAGCCACAGCATACAACACAGCAGAAATAAACATGACAACAGCCACTATAGATTATATAAGATAATAAACACACGATTACGATAGGATATGGTTTCTATGTGATTTTCTTGAGATGAATATGTAACTTACATCTGAAATGCTCATTTTGGCAGGGATATAAAAGGCTATAAAAAGCATATTTTAACAACAGTAAACGACCAAATTCCACATGTAATCGCAAAAGGAAGTTATTACAAACACTCAATGGTGGTTTGAAGTGAGATCTGAGTACAAGTGTACTATTAATCTCATAAATTGTCTTATGGAGCATGATGCTAATGTTAGCTCTAATGCACCTGCAGAGCAGGTCCAGTTCTTCTTCATAATGCATTTTATCATAATACTTCACGTAAGGTCGCAAGAAAATGTTTTGTTGTATTTATTTAGAAATACTTTTGATAATAGTTTGGTAAATGTATCCTGGGATTGAAGCGATGTGGCTTGGTAAACGTTTTATTGCCCGTATAAAGACTGATAATGGCTGAAAAAAAAACAAAAGAATAATAAGGATTATGTCTCATACCTGGCAGAAGTGTGAAAGGTTATGTTTTTTTTTAAACTAGTTTGTCATGCATTTCTTTATTTCAACACATTTACATGTAAATCCTAGTATCTTAAATTTGTGATTAATCATGATTAATCACAGTCCATGACTGTGATTAACGCGATTCAATTTTTTAATCGATTGACAGCACTAATATATATATATATATATATATATATATATATATATATATATATATATATACTGTATATGTTTTTTTTTTTTTTTTACATTTCTGTCCCTCTCACTTCTGAAATATGGCTACGCTCCTGCCTGACTTTCTATAAATGCAGTACAGGTAATGACAACCATCTGTGGTCTCCCAGTGGTTTACATTACACACAGTTTAGCATTATGTGATTTATTTACAGCAAAATAATAATAATAATAATAATAATAATTCATTACATTTATATAGCACTTTTCTAAACACTCAAAGTGCTTTACATTGTGAGGGGGTATCTTCTCATCCACCACCAGTGTGCAGCATCCACCTGGATGATGTGACGGCAGCCATAGTGTGCCAGAACTGAGAATTTTATGGTATTTGCTTAGGATAGTAATACCAGTAAATTCTGACCTTGTGAGGACATTTTTGGAAACAAGCTTATAACTCCTACAGTTTACTGGTGGAGAGGAGACAGGGTGATAAACCAATCAGCAGATATGGCTATGGTTAGGAGGCCATGATTGGTCAGAGGCCAATGGGAAAATTTGGCCAGGATGCCGAGGGTCATACCTCTACTCTTTTTGAAAGTCATCCTGGGATTTTTAATGACCACAGAGAGCCAGGACCTTGGTTTAATGTCTCATCAGAAGGATGGTGTTTTTTGACAGTATACTGGGGTGCTAGGACCCACACAGACCACAGGGTGAGCACCCCCTGCTGGTCTCACTAACACCTCTTCCAGCAGCAACCTAGTTTTCCCTGGAGGTCTCCCATCCAGATACTGACCAGGCTCAACCCTGCTTAGCTTCAGTGGGCAACCAGTCTTGGGATACATGGTGATATGGCTGCCAGTAAGAAAAAAAATAAAAATAATAATATATATATATATACTTCATGTATGTATGTATATATTTGTTTGTTTGTGTATGGAGCTTAAAATATGACAACTATTTGAATTTGAATTGTGTAAATTTGAATTATTGACAAGTGTCTTTTAACAAAACTCAATATTATGTGGTATTTAACATAGTTCTGAATTAGATTTTTTTTAACATGAATATTGAACATTTGAAATTTAACACAATTGATTTTTTTATGGCAGAGATTTATAGACATGTGTTTCCAAAAATCCAGCTTCACAATTTCAAGATGAAGAAGAAATTCGGAGCATCAAAATGCTTCATTCGACTTTTCGGAGATCATCTACTCTTCCCTGAGGATGACCTCTGACCTACTATCTGTGCGATCTGAATTTCTACGTTTTGAATATTATAGAATATTAGAATATTGAATTTGATGTGCCGAATTTCTTCTCCATCTTGAAAACTTAAAAACTGTATATTTGCAGTCTATGAATTCAGAACAAAAAATCTGCTGTTTGAAAGTACGTCTATATAAAAAAAGTGTTAAATTTCAAATGTTCAAGTTAAAAAATGAAATTCAGAATTACGTTTAATGCCATATAATGTTGAGTTTTGTTATATGACACTTGTCAATAATACAAATTTACACAGTTCAAATTCAAATAGTTTTGTCATATTTTAAGCTCCATATTTGTGTCTTCTGTTACATAATGAAATTGAATGAGCTCATTTTCAGCTAATTATTTTTCATGAATTGGAATGTATACAAAGGATCCACCTGATGCATCCTTCAAAACAAGCCAAATGAAGGACTCAAAACGAAATTGAGATGTCCTTCCACGATCAGGGCATTATCTGCCCATCTCTTTGCTTATTTTTGTACATATTCTGAAATCAAAATAGTTGATTTTGTTTGAACTTTTACCACAACAGTAGTGGATGTAATAATAATTAACAAGCAAATGAAGATCATCTTTGCTCTGTGTTATGACTTACCTGTAGCCATTGATCTGTTGCCAGTTCTTCTTCGTACGTGGATTACTCAGTTATCTGGATTTTACTGTTGACATTTGACATGATACAGAATTGTTAGGTTCTTTGAAGCAGAGGTCTGCGCAGGACTATTTTTTTAGTCCCGCTCCCGCAAGGTTATATTCCGCACCCACCCGCTCCCGCTATATATTCACTCTTTGTTCACCCTCTGTCCGCTTGGAATAATTTTCTTCCCGACCTGGGGTGCGTTTCCCAAAAACAACTATGGTAGCAAGTTCCGTCGTTACCAATAGAGTTCAATGGAACTAACGACCATAGTTAGCTAACGATGCTTTTGGGAAACGCACCCCTGACCGTTCCCGCTAAATTTATTGACAGCAAAATGTTTTTGCTGCCAACACAGTAGGAAAAAAAGTGTCACAGAGAAAACTAAAAAATCGTGTTTTTAATCGTTTTGTCAGGATACAATTTGTTTAACATACAATAGGATAAAAGTGTCTCAGAGAAAAAAGTTAAATTGTAGGTTGTACAAAAATAGCCTATTAGCTATTTTTATTCGTCTTGTCAAAATACTAAATTCGTTTAACATTTTGCTGTATGCAGTAGGAAAAGTTTCGAGAAAAATAAATAAATAGGCTAAGACATCTGTCATTTAAAATTATAGGCTAAGTAAAATATAAACAAAACCGAGTTGAACGTCCTTCAAGGCCAGCGCATCCACACTTTGCTCCATCCTTGTTCTGCTCTGTCACTCATCGACCTGTTCTGTCTGAGGGCCGTATATTTACCACCGATATCGCTACAGCCTGCTCTGAGTATCGTTATGCACATGCTGTGCACAGACCTCGCAAATAAAATGCGTGACGCAGAAAGCACTGGTGCATGTGTTCAGCGTGTGCATAAAAGTCCTGAGTGCAGGCTGTACCGGTGGTCAGTAAGAATAAAGAGCAGATATGTTGTTCTGAAAGGACGTCGGGAACGAATTTTGACGTCAACACGATGTAGATTTTAAACCCGAAAGGTGAAAATAGCACAAAAAAGCTTAAAGGAGACCTAACGCACACAGTTCCACCCAATCTCATGTTAATCTTGAGTACCTATAGAGTAGTACTGCATCCTTCATATCTCCAAAAAGTCTTTTGTTTTATCATATTTATAAAAGAAAGATACAGATTTACGATTCTCTCCGAAAAAAGCCGAGCTCCTGGAGGCGTGCCGTGTGGGCGGAGCTAAAGAGTGACGAGCACTTGCTCCGATCGCCAACAAAACACAGACATTTGATGCCGTTTCACTTACCATCTGCAGTTCTGAATCATGACCGGGATCTTTTATAGCTGGGACCGCTCCATCTTTCAATATTAAACTATGTGCAAATCCAGCGTCGAATTGGGCCTTGTTTATAAAACGTTTGTCAACAAAACACTTGAGAAACTCCATTGCTGCCCCGGAAAAACAAACTATATCCACTGTTCACGTAACGGTGGGTTCTTTTGGGAAGCTGAACAAGGTTATCTTTTCCTCACAACCAAAAACACACTTCTTTAGAGACATTCTTCCCGAGCGAGGCCCGTGCTGCCAGCCTGCCGATTGAAGCGCGTTGATGGGCGCGCTCTCACTCTCACTCTGGTCGATGCGTGCACGGACGCGTTCTTCCGGGAGAATGCCCATATAAGGAGTTCCACCGTCGTTTACGTCATAAAGAACAACGATCGAAAAAAACTCTCCGAAACTTGTACGAACCCGGAAGTGAGATTTTTGGCACAGAAATACTCTGTTATACGTCCAAAAAAATTTTTTTAAACTTTGTCCATGCTTAGCATGAGAATCCAACTCTTTAACAGTGTAAACAACTCTGAATGCATGAAACAGCATTGTACCCCCCCTTTAAAATTAACCAGTTTTCTCCAGCATCCACGTCTTCTATGATGTGCAACACAAACACCTCTGCTAAAATCTCTGAAAAAGTAGTCTGGAGTTTCTTGATCCTTTAATAAACCTGATACCTGATTTAGTGATGCAGCAAAAATAGACTATTATAAAGCAAGACTAAAGGGTATTGTATTTGTGGTTTTCCTCATTTATATCTCAGGACACTTGTCACTTTTATTTTTTTGCTTACCGGAAGCTACTCTATATCTTACCCATGATACTCTGCAAATGTTCATGATGTCTATCCACAGAGTTAAAGAAAAATAATGAAAATGCAAGAAATAAGTAGATTGTGTTTTATTTATTTAATTTGACAGAAAAAAACAGTACAGTAACACAGTAACACAGCACAGTAACACCAGTGACACAATGAATCACCAGTGACATACATAAGACCTGATATACTGATCTTCACTGGTGTTTATTTCAATTCTAATATTTCTGTAAAGTCTAGGGACAGAAAAGTGGGCGTTTCTGTAGAATGATGCAGCTGTGAACCTTAATGTAGGGTAAACTATTTATTCATGAATTATAGATGTTAATAAAAGTGAACCTTAATGTAAAGTTAACACCTGTGAACCATTTATTCATGAATTATAAATGTTAGTAACATGTGAATGTTAATCTTAATGCAAAATGGACACCTGTGAACCATTTATTCATAAGTTATAAATGTTAGTAACCTGTGAAAGTGTATCTTACATTTTTTTTCAATTGCTAACAAGCGTTTACCAATGCTTAAAGTTCTTTTTCTAAACTCTTAACACAGCAACACACCTACATCACACAATTAGCCAAATAGTTAATTTTCTGGCCAAAACCACATTTTGTTAAATAAATACAAACTCAACATTTCAAAATGCTGAATACCTTTTTCTTCATATACTAACTCTATCAAAACACAGCAAACCCGATTCAAAACCGAGTCATTCGGTCAAAACATTAGCACTGGTTTTCTATCCAATAGGAACATGTAGTCAATTATAGTGCATAGACTGTCAAAATGATAACAATTAATGGCATTACAAAAACTGCATTACTTATCATGTCTCAGTTCGACCTGTATAGAATATACAATCCATTAAAAAATATAACAACAACGACAACAACAGCAATAATAATATTTTTTGTGTGTGTAAGTGGATTCATTCTAGATGTGTACAGCATTGTGAAGGATCATCAGTACTTTATGGAATGTAAAAGAAAAGTGACAGAATTGCAGCAGTAAAGGCTTTACTGGCAAAATGAAATTGCTGACAGTGATAAAAAAAAAAAAAAAAAAAAAAAAAACATTAAATGAATGCACAGATATGCTATTTGCAAGTGTGCAGTTCACAAATGAACACTTTTCGGTTTTCTCTGTTAAAATGTGTCAGTTATGATGGACAATGTATTGTTATGAATGTTTTACAATTGTTCAGGCTGAATATAGCCTGCGTTAAGAAACTGTTCTTGTGCCTGGCTGTTCTGGTGGTTGGTTCTCTGTATCGTTGACCAGAAGGCAACAGTTCAAAGAGATAGTGGACAGGGTTTGTGGGGTCCAAAGTGATTTTCTTGGCCCCTTTCCTCACTCTGGAGATGTAAAAATATTGGAGGTTATGCAGGGGGGCACAAATATTCCTCTCAGCAGTCCTGACAGTCTGCTGTAGTCTCTAGATGTCTGATTTGGTAGCTGAACCAAACCAGACAGTCCTGGTCCAACTACTCCTCTCCCTAGTCCATCTTGTCCTCTTCCTGGTCCAACCAGTCATTTTCCTCATCCCAACTATTCCTCCTCCAAACATTTTCTTTCCTTTTATGCTTCTCTGTGTTGTTCTGTATTGTTTTGAACAAAAAACAGTCTTTTTATTGTGCATGGCCATGTATGGAAATACTTGGAATTATTCATTAAGATTGGAATCAGCTATTTCTCAATTATTAGTAATTAAAATAATTCTTAGCAGCTCTTTTAAGCGGCTTTTGTTGCAGAAATAGAGGCTTTACACTATATTTAAAGTTTGGAACATTAGGTCTTCATTTCTGTCATGCTGTGTTTAACCATTTGTAAAAAAGTTAAGAAAGATCCATGATTTTGGTATGGGGTAAGCTTGTGTGAAAAGAACATTTAAGCATTTTAGAAATGTGTAAATTGACTGAATATTGTGTGAAAACAACATGAATTGTGTTAATGGTTTGGTCACAATAGGTTGTTGTGTTAATTGTGTTTAGAGTTTTGAAAATGTGACTACAGATTGGACAAAAGGAAGTTAGCAATTGAAAAAAACTGTAATGTAAAGTGGGCACATGTGAGCCATTTATTCATGAGTTATAAACATTATAAAACCATTTATTAATCAGCCAGAGATCAGTTATCATGATTGGAATATCTGATAAATGTCAAATAATCTCAGATGAATTAAGCATGGTACAAAGAACAGACCCCTGATCTGAACTGAGAGAGTGAGGGTGTATTTGTTTTCTACAGGTTGATTGATTGTGGAGTCACACATGAAGGTTGTGCTGCTCTGGCTTCAGCTCTGAGATCAAACCCCTCACACCTGAGACAATTGAATCTGTCTTGGAATGAACTAGGAAATTCGGGAGTCACACAGCTGTCTGATGTACTGGCAAGTCCTCATTGTAAACTGGAGATACTCACGTAAGATAAATAAATAACTCTCACACATGAAACACAATGTAAAGTATATCTGAAGTGTTCAGTTGTTGTTGTTTTTTGGGGGTTTTTTTGTGCTGCTGCGAGTTCAACTGATTGAGGTGTAAATGACTGCACACAGGACTGAGAGTCACACTGAAATGCACACTTTCACATCACAATCAGCATTCCGATCTCTTGGCTTTAAACAGACTTTAGCTCAAGACTGAACTGAGAAGTAAAGAACACACAGGATTCATTCTGTTCATCACATTTATCTTTCTGCAGTGACCATTTTAAAATATAGTCTACACAATTAAAACATAATTTCATATGTATTAGTTCAGATCTAAATAACTGAATAATGTATTTAAACCAGATTTTGCATAAGATAGATTTTACATAAAATACAAACAGTATAATAAAGACATATTATTTATCTTACTTGAATAAAAAAATAGATGTTTCATGATTATGTTATTATTTATCTTTCTTGAATAATAATTTAGATGTTTTATGATCATTGTTTTGTGTTCTGTGACATTTTAGATCTCATTCCAAAGATCTATCAAACATATTGATTTGTGCTTTAAGTTTGTACTTTCGTTTTAAAAATGGATTCACTGCTAAACTGATCTGATCGGATCTGAGAAAGTGAAGCGTGAGTCTTTGTTCTCTGCAGGTTGAGTGATTGTGGAATCACAGATGAAGGTTGTGCTGCTCTGGCTTCAGCTCTGAAAACAAACCCTTCAAATCTGAAACAACTGGATCTGACTGTGAATGAACTAGGAAATTCAGTGAATCTTCTCTCTGCTGCACTGAAGGATCACTGTAAACTGGAGATACTGAAGTAAGATCATTTCTCTGATAGTCACACTTGTCTTTGTCCTCAATAAAACGTCATTTAAAGTAGATTAAGACTAAAATCAGCTTGTAGCTTCTGGTAGTTTGATTAATACTCCTTCACCTGCCCCTCTCTTTTAAAGGCTAAATCACCTTATTTTTGTATGTTTGCTGTTAATACACCCCACACCCCACCCCCACCCCCCTTATTTTCCTTTATATTAAATATGTTTGTTTATTTCAGTTTTTGTTTAGATGATCAGTTTTAAACATGCAGTAATTCATATTTTTCTGGAACAAGGATAAAACACTAAAATCTAAACATAATGGACAGGTAGCAAATATTAATGAAGGTGTGGTTAAAAAGTTTCCAAAAACAGTTGAATGGGAACTTTATAAAACATTCATAAAAGGAAAATACCTTTGAAAATCAACATTTGGGACACAATTGCCAGGGGTTGAAGAAACACT
Organism: Aspiorhynchus laticeps; assembly: GCA_023376895.1. Taxonomy (NCBI): domain Eukaryota; kingdom Metazoa; phylum Chordata; class Actinopteri; order Cypriniformes; family Cyprinidae; genus Aspiorhynchus; species Aspiorhynchus laticeps. The sequence continues at coordinate 23,779,965 of CM041807.1, read as the reverse complement.
ACTACTACTAAATAAAAGATTTTTAATCTTTATGTTACCTTTCAGTCAAATTATCAGAAAGGGAAAGTATCTCTTTTCATAGTTAAGCTGACGACACACAGTTGTACGTAGCCGTGTCTCCTAATGATCCTGTTCAACTTGACTCACATGCAAATTGCATCCAAGACATAAAGGACTGGATGTCATAGAAGTTCTTACAACTCAATGAAGATAAAACTGAAGTTTTGATTATTGGATCAGAAGTGAGAAATTGACCCCTAAACTAAATATACTAGGATTAAATCCAAGCCGTGACAAAAAAATTCAAGAGTTGTCTTTGATTCGGATTTTAACTTTAAAGCTCATGTACGTAATATTACCAAAACTGCATTTTATCATCTGAAGAACATTGCCAAAGTAAGACCATTTCTCTCTCTGAGCAATACAGAAAAAATAATGCATGCATTTATAACTAGCAGGCTTGACTATTGTAATGCCCTCTTTTCAGGTCTACCAAAGAACACAATTAATCAACTACAACTAATACAAAATACTGCTGCTAGAATATTGACAAAACCCCCCAAAAAAGAGATAAAATTACACCTCTACTAAAGTCATTACTCTGGTTACCTGTTGGGTTTTATGTTGATTTTAAAAATATTTTATTAGTTTATAAGGCATTGCATGGATTTGCTCCAGACTATCTTTCAAAAATGTGTACAGTATATGAACCCAGAAGAACTTCAGATTCTTTTCTTCTTACTGTACCTCATAGTAGAAAAAAAAAATGCTGATGCTGCTTTTAGCCGTTATGCTCCTCGCCTCTGGAACAACCTTCCAGAGGACATAATATGTGCTGAAAGTAATAATAGTTTTAAATCTAAATTAAACATTTATTTATTTATTTTTACCCTGGCCTTCCTGTAATGTCCTATAAAAATCTTTGTATATTTTATGTTTTGTTTTTCCTTCATTTTAAGGTTTTTGCTTTATATTTCATATTTTAATTATATAAATTTAAAATGTTGTTCTTGTATTTTAATGGGTTTATTTCTATTTTGTATTTGGTGTATTCTATTGTTTTTGTATTTGGTTCCTTCTTGCTTGTAAAGCACTTTGAACTGCATTAACTTGTTTGGAAAAGTGCTATATATAAACATTTGCTTGCTTGCATGTCAAATTAAATGTATAAATGCGAAGAAAAAAAAAACAATCCTGACATACTGTATTAAACAGAAACAGAGCAGGGACTTTATGCAATTTTCAGTCACCTTTCCCTAGTGAAGACAAAAACGCACACACACACACACACACACACACACACACACACACACACACAAACAAACACACACACACACACACAACAAAAAAAACTATGCCATAATTTATTTAAAACACATTTATTTCATACTAAGTATACTTCAAACCCATTAACATATTTATTGACATATCACTTAAGACTTTATAGACGGGCATTTATATACATATAGACAGTTATAAAATTATCAATTCAATTTTATTTGGGAGTATTTCTTTATTGCACAATGCACATTTCTTATTATGCTTAAATGTGTTTTAATGTCACTATTAATAAGGGTTGTAATCTCTGTATAATGATTTCAGTAGTTGCAATTATTGCAAGAGCTCAACTTTAGCACAATCAAACATACTTAAATATCTTTAGTTGGTCTTCAGCACAACTTCCACACAATTAAAGTGCATTAAGCACAAAATAAGTCGTCCTAATTTAGCAGACTTTAGGTATACCAGTTTAGTATACCAAACGAACAGTTGCAGGGTATTATTAACCACATAAATATGTAAATGCATTTTTAATATACTAAGAACAACATAAATGTATTTCAAATACATTTGTGTGTGTGTGTGTGTGTATATATATATATATATATATATATATATATATATATATATATATATTTCTCTCTCTCTAGGCTTATTAAAAGCAACTTGCATTGATTCAAGGTACACTTATTTATCACTTCTTCCATTCCCTGAGGGTCAAACCCATGACCTTGACATTTCTAGTGTCGTACTCTATTGTTTGAGCTACAGAAATGCATTTTATTTCAGAAGATCACCACACACCACTGTTTCTTTGTTAATCCTGTTTGTCTTATTTGTGTTAACAGGTTGAGCTATTGTGGTCTCACAGATGAAGGTTGTGCTGCTTTGGCTTCAGCTCTGAGATCAAACCACTCACAACTGAGAGATCTGAATCTGTCTGGGAATAAACTTGGAGTTTCTGGTTTGACACCACTCTGTGCTGGACTGGAGGATCCCCACTGTAAATTAGAGAAACTTTGGTAAAATCATCTCTCTGATAGTCATACAGTTGATGTCAAAACTTTTGAATTTGAAGATCAGGGTAAATTTAACTTATTTTGTCTTCTTGTAAACATGTAAGTATATTCTGTAGCCTCTGAAGGGCAGTAGTAAATGAAAAAAAAAAAGATATTTAGGCAAAATAAGAAAAATGTACACATCTTCATTCTGTTCAAAAGTTTTCATCCCCGGCTCTTAATGCATTGTTTTTCATTCTGTAATAGTTGCATATGAGCCGCGTAAACATTACCATGTCTGCATTTGTGATCGGAGAAACAACAAACAACAAGCACTACTCTACACTGCTAAAACTCGCGTTTGAATCGTCAGTGGCAGAAATGTACTTACAGGCTGTGAGTCAGAAGCGTCAGACTGTCCTTGCAAAGTTGGAATTGCCCCACTTTATAGAAACAGCCTTTGTGCAAGCCTGCATTGTAGCTTCCAATTTCAGGAAATAGTCCTCCGTAAAATGTGCTGCACACACTCGAATATTTGCGTTGTACTGCTCTGGAACAGTGTTGTAAATACAACTTAACCACTGATTTCTAGTTGTGTCCTCTTTTGGAAGCCCAAACAAAGTAGTTTCGCTTTCACAATGAAACATCGTCTCCAAGACATGGCGCTGGCGGCAGCAACAATACTACAGCAAGGATAAAAGTCCCGCCTTCTTTCATTGTGTATACATTTGGGCGGTGTTATGAAAATCTCCCCACATCGTGACGTAGACATGTGGGGGAGTGTTTGAACAAGCCGTTTTAGGAGGGCGTGGACTTTTATAAGAGTCTTAACTTTTATAAAGAATATCTCTTTGGATTTGAGACTTTAGTCTTTGCAACTTCAGGGATCTTATCTATGCACAAACAGCTTGTAACACTCCAAAGAGAAAGGAAAACTTGAAATCGCATCATATGACCCCTTTAAACTCTTTTAAACCTTTTTTCATGTCAGTAGAAGGAGTCCAAAAAAAATAAAAAATACAATGAGAATACATGACACAAATGAGAATAGAATATTAGGGGAATATCCTTTAGGGAAATTCTTCTTCTTCTTCAGAATCAGAATCAGAAAGAGCTTTAGTGCCAAGTATGTTTGCGCATTCAATGAATTTGTTTTAGTGTCACAAACAACAGAGACAACAACAACACACATACAATAAAAATAAGATGAATATAAAAAATACACATGTAAATAAAAATAGACTAAAAAATAAAAAATAAATTGAAAAATAAAATAAATTGTATGTACAGTTGTGCTATAGAAGATAGAATAGGAATATAATAGGGATGTACTAGGATGTAGGTGGTAACAAATAAATATAAGGTTATTGCACATTTTTTTTATTGCACAATGGGGGAACATTTAACTGCTCATAAGGTAGATTGCTTGGGGGAAGAAACTGTTCTTGTGCCTGGCTGTCCTGGTATTTGGGGCAAAACCAATCCAAAACCAGTCACTCAATCAAGTTTAATTTGAAGTTAACAGACACCCAGTTAATTAATACATTCCAAGTGATACTTGCTTCAGTCCAAATACACATGAAATAAACTTTCATTTTCATTTTCATTAAAACAACATAGCTTTTAACTGTTTACCTCAAGTTCATGTAAAAACAACATCAACACAGTGCTTTAAAAACAGTGTATTGCAAAAGTATGCCTATCACTACATTCAAATTTAGTCACACATTTAAATCTTTAATGAACTGGTCATTTTACACACTGTTTACACAATCATTGTTCTCTACAGGTTAAGTGATTGTGGAGTAACAGATGAAAGTTGTGCTGCTCTGGCTTCAGCTCTGAAATCAAACCCCTCACATCTAAGACAACTAAATCTGTCTGGGAATGATCTAGGAGTTTCTGGTTTGACGCTGCTCTGTGCTGGACTGGAGGATCCTTACTGTAAACTGGAGAAACTGGAGTAAGATGATCTCTTTGATAGTCACATATATATTTGTTCTTGGTAAACATATTCTTTATTAGTAATAATATTTTTTAACCTTTTAACTCAAATCGTACCAAATCTGCACTCTAAACTCTGCTTTTTGGGGGGTCTATAGAAGGAGCCCAAACAAACCATCATATATGGTTTGACCAGGAAAATAAAAACCAGCATAGTTTTATGTGCGATTCACAGACATGCTGCACTTTGTTAAACAAATTACAAGTGTTACTTAATTCAGTCCAAATACATGTAGGGATGAAACAGTTACCAGTTTGACTATAAACCATGATAAAAATTAAAACCATATTTGTTTTTCACGAAAAACTTGCAATAATACTAGGGATGTGCATCTCCATAACTGAGGCCGGTGCAATACGCATCTCGTTGGATAGCCAATGATACGAGACATTAAAGATACATATGAAGCAGCTACCGATGCAATGCGATTCACCCCTAGTACGATGCAGTGCGATCTGATTTCGATTAGATTCAACACAATGTGATTCAATGCAATATGATGCAATGGAAATAAAATATGATGCTATGCAATTCAATATGGTACAGATAGTTTGTTTTTATTTATTTGGTTCAGACAGACAGAAAAAAAAAAAAAAAAAAAAAAAACTGAAGTGCTTTATGACTTCTGCACCGGGGACCCGATTATAGCACTTAAATATGGAAAAATACAGATTTTTATGATATGTCCCCTTTAACTTTTATTTATCCTATTTAATATAATTTAATTATGTGCAGTTTAGGGGTTTTTTTGTAGTCCTATTTTCTGTGTTTTGTCATATGTGGCAACTTGGGCCTGGAGAAACGCTGTTTTATTTCACTGTATACTATAGAGCTGAAATGACAATAAAATATACTCTGACTCTGCTCCATAAGCACCACCTACTGTAGACAGTGGATTTACATTTTCATTCAGCCTGTCTGCCATTTTTATTAAAATTAATCCGAAAATTGGACCAAATTTTTGTTTTGCAAATCTTAACCTTTAGATGAAAAACAAGATAATGTGCATTTAAAATAAATAAATAAAAAATCTCAACACTTCAGTTTATAAGGTAGCCTATGTAGAATAGTTTATGGAGCAGATAAAATGTATTTTTGACATTTGTCTTTTTCTATCATGTCTTTTTGATAAAATAATTTGACTCATCCTTTTCTTAAAAATGATTTACATTTTATTGGAACAAAATAGTAGACAACATGTTATATCACACAGCCAATATTTTCTGTTTCTTTAAAATCCAGCAGTTTTAATGTTATTATTTTAATGTTAATGCAAACTAAAAGTGCATAATGCTGCTAATTTTATTTGTTGTTGATTTTTGACATAAAATTGAAATGATTTCTGTGTATGAGTGCTTTTGGAACATTTCCAGCACATTTTAACAATACCACGATAATATTAATAACAGTGATCATTTTGGTTACTCTGAAATTTATATGAAATTTTCATATCATACACATGGAATGCATATTCATTTAAACATTATTAAACATCAGTGAACATCAGGTGAGCCAACTACTGGATTAAACATGCTGATCCTGAAACATAAATGTATCCCCCCACAAGACAAAAACTTTTCACAAATTAGGAATTTTATATAAAAGCAACATTGTTTTCATTGTTTTCTTTCACCTCAGTTCATGTACAACTGACATGAACACAAAAGTATAAAGTGCAAAAGTATGTGGTGGCAATACTTGTCACTACATTCAAATCACATCATAGAATTGCAGTTTAATAAACTGGTCATTTTACACACCATTTACACGGCGCATTGTTCGTTACAGGTTGAGTGATTGTGGAATCGCAGACGAAGGTTGTTCTGCTCTGGCTTCAGCTCTGAAATCAAACCCCTCACACCTGAGAGAATTGGATCTGACTAGGAACAACCTAGAAAATTCAGACATGAAGCTTCTCTCCAATCTAAAGAATGATCCACATTATAAACTGGAGACACTATATTGCTTTTGTAAGTATATTTTTATTTCAAGTTCATATAATACCCTTATTATATAAGTAAAACAATACAGGTTCTTAAGATTTTAGGATTAAATCATTAGTGCAGTGATTAAAATGTTTCTGTCATGTTGTATATTTAGCAACAACTCTTAACTCTGATGCAGTGTGTAGATTTTTATTTTATTATATAAGTTGCAGAGTTTAATATTTATTTGGGCCACCTTTAGATTTGATAACATAGTACTTTCATTGTCATATTGTTTCGTCAACAACATGCAACATGCATTTATTTACATCAAGAGTTGCATTCATTTTTGGCAGTGATCTTGTATAGACAATGGGAGAGTCGAACCACTCTGTAAAGTCGACTCCAGCACATCCTAAGGACTTTCAAAAGGTTAAGGTCAGGACTCTGTGGTGGCCAATTCAAGCATGAAAAGAATTCCTCATGCTTACTTAATCACTGAATTGTAAGAACCCTAAGAGGTCATTGTACTATAAAAATAGTTTTCAGAACTCAAAACTTTCTTGCCAGTCCAGCTTTTATCGAAACCAAGCTGCCAAAATGGCTTATTTCAGATTATGTCTATGTTTGCTTATTTGTCCTTAATTTTACAGCAGATTCAATATTAAACCAGGCACAGTTCGAAACTGGCTTTTCAGAGAGACTGAAAATAAAATATGATGCAGAAATGACCAATATAAAAATGACAAATGGTACATTCATAATTATTTTACACTAAACATTGTTACGTTATCCTTTGTTAACAATGACTGTGGTAACTCCAAGTATTTATACATTATTTGCCACAACCAAGACTTATGAAGCATATGTACTACACACTTGGAAAATGTTTAAATTACATAACAGAACACCTTCCTGTATCATCTTTGGTAGTTATTGCTAATATAATGTAATAACTACCTCACAAAGACATATGAAATAAATATAAATAGTAAGTTACCATGCTGTCAACTGGAGTATTATTGGTATTTGAGGTGTAGGTCTTCTAAATTGAGATAAAACAGATGGCTCAAACATGTATAACTGAATTTCAATGGTTGCCATTTTTCAACATTGGACATTTTCAATGCCTATGATAGTTGGCATGCCTATCAAGTGTTTAAAAGAGAAGATAGAAAAAGCCTATTATTTGAATTTTTTTTTTATGTAGAAATCTTGCTAACATTATAAGTATACCTCAGAGAAAGTCTAGTGTAACAGGCTTATTAGGCCATGCTAGTAGTTTTTTTTTCCGTGGTATTGATGTACTTGGTGTGTAATAAATGGAAAGTAAAGTTACCTCCCAACCACCTTTTTTTTTTTCTTGCTGGTCCAAAAAATTATCTGATCTGTGACTTAAAAAACATAATCTGAACCATGGGTTTTGTGATCTGTTAAACCACTACTTTTAATAAAATTGATTACATAATGGGGATCTTTTTGACAGTATTGTTGTCTGTACATGAAAAATGCAATGAAAAACTTTTCCATTTTAATATGTCATTGTCATGTAAACGTATCATAAGTCAGACCATTCTGAGCCAAGTTGGGTGGCTGAAGCTTGAAAACTCCAGGAGTAGCAGCATTTAGTCATTTTATTCTCAGAAGAAGAATACAAAGCTTAAGTAGTAGATGAGAATGTTGGCTTTCTCAAACCAACATAATGAATCATTCATTCAAGCGATTCGCTCAAAACGTTTATTTAATCAATCAAACATTTTTTTAATCAGTAATTAATTCAAATGAAATTTTTGTTTAAATAGACTGCAATCACTGCAATGCATTTTGCATTCACTGCAATGCACTGCATTTTGTTAGCACCTATAGAAAATGACATGTTATTCTGTTCAGTTGTCTATTCAGAATCATGATATCTATTTTAAACAAAAACAAAAACATATTTTCTGAGTTTGTGGGGATACTTGGCCCTGGCAGCTTTTAGAGCCTGTCTATGGCTAGACATACTGTCCATCCATGCAATTTCTTTTTGCGCTAAAGCTTACAAGTTGCTCTCTTGAGAGCATGAGAATGACTATTGTTTCATGGTACAGGAGGTTTCTCTCTAAACTTTTTTTTTTAAAACTGATAACCTAGAATCTAGAGTACTAGAGAAGACACTGCCCATATTGCTAGTCACTTTGAGTTTACGCGGGTTAATAGGTACACAGAGCAGTTGAGACAGGTCAGACATATTACATTTAAATCTGTCTTTATCAGGTACACACAGTGTGCACAAGATGAGGCCATGATCTGTGATATCACATTGAGGTCAAACATCTGTATCTTTAACATCTGTTTTACTGTAGGACTCTCAGTTTCCTCAGGATCAGCTGATGGAGAATAAGAAGCCGCTACAGAGACATCACAGTCACACAATCAAAAGAGACTGAAGAGACAGAGATGCCACAGCGTCATGTCTGTGACTTCACATCTTTTTCTTGTTTGTGTCTTTGTGGTTCTGTTCTTTTGAATTACAGATGTCAACAGATTTCCACAATGATCTAATAGAGGACTTGAACTCATTATTCTATTCCTGATGGGTTGATGGCCCATAAAAACTAATCCTAAGTGCTGAAATTTAGTTTGGTATTGATTATATATTGTGTTGCCTGATCACAGTGTTGATGGTATAACATTCAATATAAACTGAAAGTGACATGAAATTATAAAATTAGAACATTATAATCATCAAGATATAGACACAGTGTATATAAGTAATGATGATGCAAATGATTTCACCAAACAGTTTCTGTTTTTCTTTTTATTGTTTTATATGATGACCTATTAAATTTTATCATTAAATCTCATTATATTACTGTTTTTTGCTTTTCCCTCATGCCTCAGAACACAGTTTAACGCTAATTACTACAAAGGCCATTTGAAATGTGGCTCTTAAATAATTTCTGTGTTGTCTGTGTTTTTAAGATTTACCTGATTTTAATGAGCAAATGGATTCGCTCCGAGGGAGTTGAGGGAGTATCTCATAACATTTTTGACCCTTATAGGAACAAAGAAAACCAAAAGGTGTTCACCACTTAATGACTAAGGTCATTCAAAGTCAGAAAACATTTTGAGTTTGTGTTTGGAAAATCTAAATGTGGTCAATTAAGTCATACAACAAGGTCATAACTTAAGCACAGGCCTACAAGAGATGTTAATTTTCAGAATCATATTATTTTAAAATGATTAAACCATATCAGTCATAGGTTATAGTATATGCTATAGTTAGTTGTAACAATTGACTTTGTTGGTGCATACTTAATTGAGAATTTATGCAGTGGCGAAAACTGTAAAGAAAAAAGTATTTTCCAAAAATAGATCTTAAGGTACTCCAAGAGGTAGCTAGTGTTGTTTTTGGTGGCCTGTTTTAATTTTAGTTTTAGTTTAGTCTTTGTGTGAAGCTGTCATTCTAGTTTTTATTAGTTTTAGTCACGTTCATACTCTTTTTAGTCTAGTCAAGTTTCAGCCAACTAAAAGTCTGAGCATTTTAGTCTTATTTTAGTCAGAATTATCCATGACTATTTTCGTCTAGTTTTAGTCAATGAAAATTGTATTTTAGTCTCTTTTTAATAATGCAATTCTATTTAACCCAGTCAATATAGTATAAGTACCTAGCAGTATAGACAAAACCAAAATTGTATTTTAGCCAAACCCATTTCAAACAAGGTTATCTTTTTATATTATTGTTACCTTATAGACTCAAGAATACATCCAAAGACACTCTGATTTGATTTTACAACATTTATTTTACCAACCAAACATGTTAGAATTACACACACATAAATTTAAATAAATAAAAACAATAAATAAAATAAAATAGCATCACATGACAATGCCAGAAAATATATATATATATATATACATACATTCAAGTTTAAAAAAGAGAAACAAGGTGCTTGAATGCTCGAGCTACAATAACATACTAAAAAGTACAAATAAAATGTGTGTGTCTGTTACTTGTATTGCTTGTAAACTGAAGTCAGTTGAAGTCCCTTTCTCTGTGTCATACTTAACTTTGTTTGTTGTCGTCTTCTCTAAATAATGCCACGAGTGAGACTTGAGGAAGTGACGTCGCCTGCGTCTGCGCAAAGTGTTGCCAAGTCCACGGTTTTCCCGCAGAATTGGGCTACTTTAACACTGTCGCTGCGGGTTGTTTTTCATGTCCGCAGGTTGAAGCGACCCCAATAACGTGATATTTAGCCCCTGGAATGCGAACTTTACCGGGAAACCCCCCTCGAAATCAGGGGCGCGGGAAGGTGTTTTATGTAGGGGGTGCTGGGGGGGGGGTGTAGTCAATTTCTGCGTATAAATATTACGCCAAATACAAACAGAAAATCGTGCTATAGCCTACGCACTTTCATGAGATCGTGTTAGACAACAATTAGCTATTTTACAAATGGGAATAGGCTACAATGAATTCATAACAATGTTTTACATTCAAGCTACATTCAAGCTTAAAAACCCTTAAAATGTATAGTGAAAAGTTCTTTAAAAGCATCTGGAATGCAATAAAGTAATTTTAAAGCATTTGCTGCATGGATTAAAAAGATAGGCCAATAAATAATTCATATAGGCTTATCAGTCAGACAAAATTGCATTGCAACAAATCCTTTAAATTTCAAGGACAAAGATTGACATACTTTTTTTATTATTATTGAATACAATTATAAAATAAAACGCAAATTATAATCGGGCCTGTTTTAGGCTTTCCCTTATTTTTATATTTTAGACGGTGACGGGGAAAAAATGACTTGCCATCTCCTCATTGGAAGCGCAGAGAGAAATATATGCATTTTAACGGATTACATAGGCTAATGAAGAGTTTTTGCTTTGAATTATTTCGTTTTAAAGTAGTAATTTAAAGCTTTCTATAGATATATTTATCATATCTGTGAGCCAGTTTCGAGTTGCCGAGTTTCGGTTCATCATTGAAGCGCAGAAAGCGCATGTTTTCCTATTTTATAAAAGCACAATGTTGATATTGTGAATGCACACAAATAATAGTAGACCCTTTACAGTTCCAAATGATATATTTAAGTTGTTTTTACTGTAAGAAAACAATACAAGTGACCACGCTGGAGCCTCCGTGTCCTGTAAAACTCCTTCAGCTTCCACTCTCCACACAAACTGTTGGATATGCGTCTAACAGCGCACATTTATATAGGTTAAACATTTAAACTAACACTGTGATATGCTTGAACTGTTTTATAGGCCTATCTATCGATTTTATTTTAGTCAAGTTGTGATGATTTGATAAGGCTAAATTAATCAAACATAGACGCTGGCCGCTTGGTCGTTGCTTAAAAGAAGAAAAAAAAACATTTAACGAACAAAAAATGCTCCCAAGGTTTTTCTAAATTAACTTTATGAAGAAAAAAAAGGAAACATAGCCTAATCACTTTTCCATTACATAAGAAACTGAACTATTTTAATAGGTAGCTATAAGCTGTTTTGGGAGAAGGGGAAGACTCATATCGCTGAGAACAAAAAAAAAAAAGGTTAAAAGTTTTTTTTTCCCCAGTACATCCATGATATTTCCATGTTCCGCTTTTAAGCCACAACCTACAGATCCCACAACACAAACATAACATTCACAAGCATAAAAGCAAGCATTGGCAGTGCTGCGTGCGTGATTTGGCAGGATGTGCGCAACGCGCGCATCAAGTAGTCCTGCATCAGTTTAATAACTTTGATAACTTTAATTCTTACAACTGTTAGATTAATGGTCAAATGGTAAATATGTCGAAGAGCACATAGAAATAGATAGCAAAATAGCCAATGTAAACTAAATGTTATAAACAGGGGCGCCGTAAGGGGGGGGAAAGTTAGGACGATTCTAAGGGCCCGACGATGGGAGGGGGCCCCCGAGGGAGAAACGTGATTTCTACCGAGGGGAACGCTAGAGCCCTGCATTTCAGCCCGTCATAATGCAGACGCGGGCCGGGCCTTGGGCCTGTTTTAGGCTTCTCCTTATGTTTATATTTTAGACATCCATCAATTAGTGATGAAGAAAATTGCCACGCTGGTGGAAACAACACGAGACCGTGCTGCCACGGCTGTCAAGAGCGTCTCGATGGTGTTTAGTGTCCCGCAGCAGCAGAGAGCCGTCAGCGCAGCTGAAGAGTTCTGCTTCAAATACACGCAATAAAGCTTGCCATAAAGTCCCAGCAAGTAATTAACATGAGTGTGTCAGGGGGAAATAGTAAGGAGATATTTGAATTATTTACTAATAAACTAGTGTTTTCTGAGTCAGTGTCGCAAAGATGAAGAATCAGATGAAGATCCTGACTCGCCATCTCCTCAGACGCGCCTTTAGAGAGAAGTGCATCTTCACGGATTATAATGAAAGAGTTTTTGTTTTCGATTTGATTTATTTCGTTAAGTAGTAATTTAAACTTTCACACCGCACGCCGAGCAGAGACAGCGCAGAAGCAGGCGTATGCAGAGCGAGAGCAGCACGCGCCCGGACAGAGCGCAGCGGAGGATTTGGTTTTCAAACTAAAATAATAGACCGCTTCTTAAAACAGAGAAGGTGAACATGTTGGTATTCTTGTAGAGAAAACATGCAAGTCCTGTCAGCGACAGACAGTTTAGTTAGACTTTTTGTTTTCGTTTTGAAAAGCTTGTTATCTTTGCTGTTTACCTCATGTTACACTATGGAGGCTTTCCTTATTTTTATTATTTCCTTATTATTTTTTCCTTAGTGTTTGCTAAACATTCTGTTATGTATTAGTCGGTATAATACATCATGTGATGTGTCCAATGCCATACCTCGTCTTATTCCTTTTTGTTAATAAATGTTATGCAAGTTTGTCAATGTAAAGTACAGTTTTATTGTTGTTGTGCTTTTTAATTAAGAATATTTAACCATATTTTAAAGACAACAGAAGTGATGAACTTAAGTACTTAAAATTATAAAGATGTACATAAGTTCTACTGAAATAGGTCTCTACAGATCAGCTAACTGCTTTTAATATGAATTTAAACTTTATTGCAATTAACTTGCAATTAAGTGCCCGGAAGTTCACACTTAAGTATATTTATTTAATCTATATTTCAGTAACAATATTTTTGTTTAAAGTATGCTGGTGTGTATTACTTTTTCACAAGGGCATGAATAAATTATGATGGTGACTTCATTACTTTTTAATTTTTTAATGTGAACTTGAATAGTAATAAAGAATGGTTGGATGTGACTTGACCTTTGACTGGCAGCTCAGATGGTACACTATTGTACTGTTCTGTTTGTTCTATTAGAGAAACACAGTCACTACAGTAATATCCCCAGGTTTGACTGAAGGGTGTATTACCTGTGAGACAGCAGCCAGGGTCAGGGGCTCTTTCAGAGGGGTGGGCTGACACATCTCTTCACATGACCATCCACCTCCTCAAGAGGGAGAGCATCTGTACAACACACAGGAAGTGATTCAAACACAGTCAAGATGGGAAACAGCATGTTTACACTCATAATGTAAATCTTACCTAGAAGTTTATGTGATAATGACAGTGATATTTCTCCATATGTTTTAACATTGGTATAGAAGTGATTCTCAAACTCTCGTTCACTGCAACTCTCACTCTCACAGAAATCTTGCTCGTGTCGACATATAGTGCTAGCGACGGCCGAGAATAATACAAATAATGTGAACCCATGTTTTGTCATTACATCTATCTCACAAACATGAAGTTATGTGCATCCGTACTTAATCTCATCACGGAACTAGAGGACAAATCAGTAATATTTCCTTTGATACACAAACAATACTTCAACATTCCACCAGAGGGCGCTCGGCGGACCAGAAAAACGAACTCTGGTCTATGATCTACAAAAACTACTGATTAAATCTATGACTTTTATAGATTCAGAACCTTTTATTTTCGCTTTGAACCACCTCCCCGTTTTTTCTATTATCTATTAAATCTCATCTGGACACTTTTATCTCCAGCAACCCCAAGTCATAAAAACTATTTCATTCACTTTTATACTAATACTACTGTTACTACTACTATTCTAATTATTTTAATAGTTATTGTTGCAATCATTTATTTTATCTATTTTATCATGTATCTATTTATATATTTATATCTATTTATAATATAATTTGTAAAAAAATATTATATGACAAATGTAAAACTGTAACTTGAATGCAATGTAAGTCGCTTTGGATAAAAGCGTCTGCTAAATGCATAAATGTAAATGTAAATGACTTGTTATAATATATATATGCTTCTATTTAGTTATTTTATTAACATATTTTTTATTTTATTTTAAAATATATCTTAACATAACTTAACATGTACCTATTCATATTTGAAATTGAAATAATTGATAATAATAATAATGATGATGTTGATGATAGCACTTACAATGATTTATAATTATTTAGAATTTACGAATCTGACCAATTAGAGACAAGTTATGGGCCACTATACCACGCCTATTTTATAACCTTTGCACGTTAACTGCAAATCTTCCCCTATGTGTTCTATTTCTAAAATGCCCCTTCGTCACAGCAGCACGTCACGTGACAGTCTCTTCCGGTTCATGCGGCTGTGTTCGGTAACGTGCGTCACGTAACTGAGCATGTGCGGCTCTTCGTTGGGGTAGCATCAGGATGGCGGTGCCGTGGAGCCGATGCTGGAGGAGCAGCACTGGAGCGGCTGTAATGCTGGACTGGTGTTGCGGGTTCAGCAGAAGAGCTTTCGCTCGCGCGGCTTCAGAGAGCTCCACCGCTGCGACACAGGTAGAGACCACACTGATGTACAGAGATGAAGGTCACCAGTGAATGACCGATGACTGCCTCACACTATTACACTAGGCTTACATTAGGAGTGTGAATGTTTCGCGGTGTAATAGTGTTACATTTCTTAGATCATATAATGTTTATGGAGTCGCTTTTGTAAGGAACGAAAGGCGTCTTGGCTGAACTCTGTTGAAGGTCAAGAACTCTTGAATGAGAGTTGAGACACTCCTCATTGAATGTGGTGCAGAAGAACGTTTGACAGGAAGTCTTGTGCATGTCTTAATATGTCTGGACAGATGTTAAGACACGCCTGTCCTGGGAACAGAGTACTACTCTACTTTTAGCTTTATGTGATCTGGGATTTATGTTTTTCAGGTTTTATTCCGGCAGGGCCCTGAATATAATCTTAATAAACCAATGATTATTGCAAGGTATGTCAATGTCACATTTGTGTACTAATTATAACAATACTAATACATTCATTAGTATGCATAAGGACAAGTTGTCACCTGTTGAAGGTGTCACAAGGACTATATCAAGATAACTACGAGGGTCAACATTTCAGTTATGTCTACAGTGCATTTCTAACAGGCCAGCTGTTTGTTGTTTTTGCATGAAAATTATTGAAATTAATTACAACACATTTGAATTTTATATAAACTAGTTTGAAAGTCTGAGGTTAGTAAGAGGTTTTATTTTTTTATTTTTGGAAGAAATTAATGTAACACTTTATTTTAAGGTGTCCTTGTTACACGTTACATGTACGTACTGTTATAATAACCATAAATTATGCATAATTACATGCAAGTAACCCTAATCCTAACCCTAATCCTAACCATGTAGTAGGTACATGTAGTTAATTATTACTTAAATGTATAATTACACTGTAACAAGGACATCTTAAAATAAAGTGTAACCGAAATTAATACTTATTTTCATTATGTTGCAGTCAACTGATCAAAAGTGACAGTACAGACATTTACAATGTTATAAAAGATTGTTTCAAAATATATAAAAAAATACAAAATATGTTTCTATTGTAACTTTATTTATCAAAGAATCATAAATAAAATGAATCACAGTATCCACAAATATTAAGCACAACTGTTTTTCAAACAGCAAATCAGCATTAGAATGATTTCACAAGGTTATGTGAATATTATATGACTGTACTTAATTTTTTTTTTTATATATATATATAAATACTTATAAATACTATACTATAAAATACACCAAGTGTCAAGTGTGTCAACAAGCCCTGATCTCTCTTATGTGTACATTCATACTTTTTGAAGTAATTTTCTTTTTTCATTTATTGTTTTAATAAATAAGGAAAACTTTTTTTAAAACTAATTTCGGCTACACTTTATTTTGAGGTGTCCTTGTTACAGTGTAATTATATGTTTAATTACATGAAATAACTACATGTAAACTATATGGTTAGGATTAGGGTTTGGTTTAGGGTTACTTGGATGTATTTATGCATAATTAATTGTAATTATTATAGTAAGTACATGCAATGTGTAACAAGGACATCTTAAAATAAAGTGTTTATGATAAAATAAATGTTTAATGTGTTGAAGTACTTACATGTTTGTGTTTCAGGCACAGGAATAGATGTCTGTACACGACACCACGAGTCTGTTGCAGTATACGCAGTGATACAAAGCTAAGAGATCCTTTCTCACTAGCACAAAAAGACCTGCAAAATTTATATGAAGACATAAAAAAGGTACATCAAGAGCACTTACCCATTGTAAAGTTTTATACCATTTTATGCCTTTTATAAAACAAAGTACTGAAACTGATCTTTTGAACTTCCCGTTTCAGCAGTTGCTCGTCTCTAAAGCTGAGCTGAAAGCGCTGTGTGAATATTACTTTGATGGAAAGGGAAAAGCTTTTCGACCAATGATTGTGATCCTGATGGCTCGAGCTTGTAACGTCCACAGCAATAGAGAGGGGTGAGAAAGCACTTCAGCGCTGTGTGTATTCATCCTGTGATGCATCAGTCAGTGTTAATAAAGCAGATCTGATGTCCTCAGGGTTCTGCTGCCGGCGCAGCGCTCCATCGCTATGATCTCTGAGATGATCCACACGGCCAGCCTGGTGCATGACGACGTTATTGATGATTCAGACACAAGACGTGGCAAAAACACCATTAATCAAGTCTGGGGAGAGAGAAAAGTGAGTAACCCATCTGACCATAAAATAGATTTTAGGGTTTTTCCAGGTCTTAAAACAAATCTTAATTTGCCCTTTCAAAAATGAAGGTCTTAAGTCAAAGCAGAAAGTATTAAATTCCTAAAGTTATGCCATTCAATTTTGTGAAGTAACAAAATTATTTTCCACAATATATATATTTTTTTCAAATACATATATCTAAATATCCTTAAGTCAAGATACATTACATAATTCCAGTGTAATTAAGCAAAAGATACATGCAAATTAAACATCCGAAGTATAGTTTTCTGAGGAATTGAACAACATTGAGTGAGTTTATTTAAAACAAGAACAAATATCTGGGGTATGAAAACTTGTTATCTTTGAAATATGTAGTTTTATTTTTATGAGCCCATTGCAGATATTAGTTCTTGTTTTAGTCATGAACTCACTTCATTTTGATCAATTTCTCATAAAACAAGTATATATATATATATATATGTATATGTGTGTGTATATATATATTGCTTCTCAAGTAAATGTATCAGTTTAAGAATCTTCAGACATTTGCACTGGAGAACAAGACAAATATAATGAGGAAGAACATCACTTTTGCAGTGTAATTAGAAGGTACAGTTAAAGTTATTTCTATATTCTGGTAGTTTGGAGCAGAAGCATTCATACCATATGCTTTTTTGTAAAATTAATTATAGTAATGTTGCAAGTTGTATTTTTAAACTTGAATCATTGCTAATATAAGACATTTACGCTCAATTTTGTGTACTTGGTCTTATAAATCTTTTTAAAATTTGCTTTCATAAATTATATTAATTTAGTTTTTCATAAACTATTGATGTTCAGTGTGAAAATCTGATGAATTAGTGATTTGAAAATAAGCAACTGTGTGTGTGTGTGTATATATATATGTATTTGTATCTGGAACTGTTAGGCTATCCTGGCTGGAGATTTCATTCTGTCAGTGGCATCCATGGCATTAGCACGTATTGGAGACACTACAGTAGTGTCTGTGCTGTCACAAGTCATAGAAGACCTCGTGCGAGGTAAGTCAGTCTGGATGGGATTTATGAGACATGTTTTATAAAGTGGATAAATAATATTTAATTTTTTATCCGTTTCTAAATTCCAGGTGAATTCATGCAGCTGGGGTCTAAAGAGAATGAAAACGAGAGATTCAAGCACTACCTTGAGAAAACCTTTAAGAAGACCGCAAGTCTCATTGCAAACAGTTGTAAAGCAGTATGTACGTTCTGTCTTAATAATAAGATGAAGTTCAGAGCTGAAAAAGAAGTTAAACACAG
This sequence comes from Aspiorhynchus laticeps, assembly GCA_023376895.1. NCBI lineage: Eukaryota > Metazoa > Chordata > Actinopteri > Cypriniformes > Cyprinidae > Aspiorhynchus > Aspiorhynchus laticeps. The sequence continues at coordinate 23,761,494 of CM041807.1, read as the reverse complement.
TGTTATTTCATTTGAATTGTAGGTGTCAATTCTGGTGAATTCTGATCCTGAGGTGCATGAGATCGCTTATCAATATGGACGAAATGTTGGCATTGCATTCCAGGTAATTTACTGACGTATGTGTGAATAATTTCTCTTGGATTTTATTTATTTTGGTCCTATCATTTACATGTGTGTGTATTATAAGAGTACTATTCTATTATTTAAATATCTTCACTATTACTTTATTTTTGTAATTCATATTTATGAAGCACTTATGAACGTTGCCTGTTTACATTGCCAATTTATTTATCAACTTTCATTACTGAACAATACACAGCTTTTTTAAATTAAAAAAGGCGAGTCGGCAATAAAATAAGTAATAAATTATAAGCACTTACTAGCACAAATAAATAGAATAAAGATTAAATCCAAAAAATGAAATAGTGCTTTTTCAGGTAGCTTTAACAGTAGTATTCAACGAAAGTTATTTAGTGAAGAGCAGCTAGTTTTGTTTTCTTTTGGTTTTTGATTAACATTAAGGATTAGACTGCTGTCATTTTAAGACCTAATGCACAGATCCAATATAACAAAACATATGCATTTTCTTTCTCAACTGTTTGCTTTCACTTTAAGACATAACTATGTTTTCTAAGACTGTGAATGCTCTGTATTTTGACACAATTGTATATGTATTTGACTGTTTACAGCCGCAAAAAAGAACTCAATTCTGTACTTGCAAGCAGTTTGAGAGGCAGCTTCAGTTTGCCATTACTATCAAAATCATAAAGTTGTGGCAGTTCTTGTGGTCTCTTATCACAAAGCTAATATTGGCTGTTTTGTTGGAAGTTACAAATGTAAGAAATGAATATAGTTATTAATGAACTATAACAATCTTCAGCAGGTTCTTCTAGGTAAAGCATCAGTGTGTCGTTTCTTCATAAGCAACACTAAATAGACTTAAGTAAATAAGTTTCAAACACTTCAGCCTGGAGTTGCTCAGACAAACAGGTAGATTGCAGTTTTGTTTACTACACAACCATAATTGTGTAGTAATTATACACTGCATCTTTAAGCATTAAAAATAGACTAACTTTTAGGTTGTGGCTGCACATTTACAAGAATCTGTGCCGCTGTGACGAATGATTCATTAAGGTTCACATTGTTTTATCTTAAATATTGATGTTATAAGAACTGTCATGTACAAGTCAAGTAAAAGGTTAGTTGTGTTGTGTTTTTCAGCTTGTGGATGACATTCTGGACTTCACTTCCAGTGCAAACCGCCTGGGGAAGCCGTCAGCTGCCGATCTCAAACTGGGTCTGGCCACCGGTCCGGTTCTGTTCGCTTGTCAACAGGTATGACTGCTGAACACGTGCTCTCAATATAATGTCACTTCCTCAAGTACAGATTCAGGGGAATCGGGTCTAATGTTTGACTTGGTTTATTACAGCTATAAACGTAACTGTAACAGTCTGAAGTTTAGTTTTTCTGAATCTTCTCAACCATACTCACACTGATTTCACTCTTTAGTTTCCTGAGCTGCATGCAATGATAATGAGACGCTTCAGCTCTGACGGAGATGTGGATCGAGCCTGGCAATATGTCCTGAAGGTGAGAAGGATTTGTGTTGTATTAGAGTGAATCATGTCCAGATTCCATGTCACCACTATATAAAACTATAGCACTAAGTAAATCAAGCATGTAACACTATAGAGTCAGGGAGACTTCATATTTAAAGGGATAGTTTGCCCAAAAATGAAAATTCTGTCATTAATTACTCACCAAACACATGCGCTGTGCTTGTTTCCATTCAGAGGAAAGCACGTGCATGTGTTGTGATATTCTACAAAATGACGCTAGGGTGACTCCTCGGAGAAGAATTGTTGAATAAAGTTCTTTATTATTTTTATTAGTCGTTATTCATTTTTGTTTCCTTTGCGACAAAAAGTATTCTCGTAGCTTTGAAAAAATACGGTTGAACCACTGTCACATGGACTATTTTACTGATGTCCTTACTACGTTTCTGTGCCTTGATCATGTTAGTGCCCTTGCTGTCTATGAAGGGTCTGACATCTCTTAGATCTCCTCAAAGATATCTTAACTTGTGTTCCGAAGATGAACGAAGGTCTTACGGGTTTGGAACGATATGAGAGTGAGTAATTAATGACAGAATATTCATTTTTGGGTGAAATATCACTTTAATGTATGACAGAAATGAAAATACTGTGAGGAAATGTCTTTCTGGAGACAAAGCTCCATAAAAAAAGTTTTGGAAGTTTTGAGTTGTGAAAATTACATGATCTAGAACCTTTATATATTTATTATCTATACTATACTATATAATAATATTAACTCATTATTTTGCTATACTACACATACTATATTACTGTAATATCTTCATAATATATATTTATTGCATAACCTTAATGAGATTTTTTGTTTTAAGCAAAAAAAAATAAAAAATCTAATTTTTTTTTTTTTTTTTTTGTGGTGAAATATTGAAAAAGTAAAGCCTTTGACAAAACAATAAAGAAAATTGACAAACGGTCATAAAAATAGCTTTTTTTCTTTTTTCAAAATGCCAATTAAAATGTGTATTTAAAACGGATTTAATTTACTATTTGTTTCATTTAACTACATTATACAAATGTAAGTTAATTTGTTTTAGAATTATTATTCAATTTAAGAAATGATTTGATTTAAAACTGCATTTTAAACAAATTAAATTGTTTAGTCTTAATTAGTCTAAAAATAATTTACATTTTTATGTTTGAATTAATAAATAAATTAATTAATTAATAGAACATATTCCTTCATTTTATATGCAAGTGTCACTCCTAGTCCTCCTCAGGAATATGACCTGGACAAGTTTTTGATATGATTCATCCCATTAGTATAGTTAAAGAATCATTCCAGAAGTTTCTGTGAACAGCCTCACTCATCTTGTTTTCACGTTCACACACACAGAGTGACGGTGTGGAACAGACTAACTACCTCGCACAACACTACTGCCAAGAGGCCATTCGGCAGATCAGCCGTCTGCGGCCGTCGACAGAGCGAGACGCGCTCATCCGTCTGACCGAGCTGGTGCTGCGCAGGGACAAGTGAGCCTGGACGCAGAGCTCCACACTCAGGCAGCTACACCTCTGCAGGGCTTCAGAGATCAAAGAATACAATTTACATTGTCACTGTAAGCTTTACCGTACTGTAATCACAGAGCCCTGACCTCCGTGTTCTCCTGGTACAGAAGGACAAACTCTGTGAAATCATTGTAATTCCAGGTGTAGCACAGATGGAGGTGCTACCGTCACGTGTGTGTCTGTGGATCCGTTACAGATGATCGCTTAAACATCCGTCCACACTACGAAAGGCCGAGCGTCTTTGATGACTAAGATGTTCTTATTAATGTACTTTTGCATCAAGTGCTTAATAACAACCAAGGCCTTAAACCTCACTGGCTATTTACTCAAATTAAATAAGGTATTTTTTAAAGTAAACACCCTGTTTGACTCTTATTTTCCCATCTTGTCCCTATTGAGAAAAAAAAGGAACATTGACACTGAAATGTATGTAACGTTTCATTTTTTGAAAAGAAAAAAAAATCATTTATTTTAACCTTGAAATTCTATTTAGAATGTCCCTAAACGTTCATTTCTAGAAAGTAAAATGGCATTTATCAAACTTTATTAAAAAACAGATTTTGGTAAAAAAAAGTCTCAAAGGAAACATATAAAGGCTCATTATATTTCCATAATATGCCTTTGGTTTTACTTATAGTAATGTGTAATAAACAGATTGTTGTGCTGATACAAGTAAATGATATATTCTGAATAATATTTGTTAAATAATCTTCATAGTCGTACCTTCCTGTGACAGGCAGCCTAGACAAAAGATAAGTTTAATTAAATGCTGGATCAAGTTTACTGTGCAACCACATTAGCATTATTAACCAGAAAAAAAAGAAAAGAAAAGTGTTTTGTGGGACTTTCAATTATAAACAAGCCTGAAAAACACCAGGGGTCCGTTCTTCACACGTCGCTAACTCAGTTAGCTGGATTTGATTGTTGATGATTTCTCTTGATCTTGGATCATTGGTTCTTCGAAGCTCATCCTGGACTTGCTGTCATAGCAACAGGTCTGTAAGCTTAAACCTGCTCGGGAGCAGCTTATTTCATGTAAACAGGATTAGATTGCTTCTTTTTAAGCAGAATTGATACTTAATATCTGCCCCAGCCACCGCTACTTTATTACAAGAGTACCCTACTGGTCCAGGGACAATCATTTAAAAAATAATAATCTTTTAAAAATTAATTTGTTGTGTAGTCTATAATACTATAGACACAGCCAGTTTTACTCATTGAAAGATTTATTAGTGATGAAATAATTACTTTATAACTGTATCGGAGTCTTACACACATGCTGTACAGTTAATCTGAGCTGTGCATTAATTTGAGTGATGACAGATATTATGGGAGAGGCTTGATGGAGCGCAGGAGATGCAGATAACTCTAAGAAACTTTAATTAACGCTGTCACGTAACAAAGCTGCTTCAAAGATAAAATTAAATGAATTGCTAATTACAACATTGAAATAAAAATGTAAAGCCTGTACAAATACTAGAAGTCATAAATATAAATAATTGGGAATCATGTAAAATATTACAAATAAATTAAAAACAGTGCTCATTTCATTTATCTATTTACATCACATTTATCTATATATTTAGTTTTGTTCGCTTGGCTGCTTCCTTATAAAGGTCCAGAAATTTGTTACGTTTTTCGTCAGGTGTCTTTTTTAATGATATGATGTCATTATGTTGCCGTCTTGCCGCCAGCCAATCGCTGCGCTGCTGATCGTGGTTTCAAGTATCGATACATCTGCCCTTTCTGGGGAACACGAGAACGCGCAGTAATCTTAGACAACTTAATCCAGATATTTTAATCTAATACGCAAATTCGTTTGAAGAACCAAATTAGCCAGAGATCAGTTATCAGGATTAGAAGATCTGGAATCTTTCTCATCATCTCAGATGTAATAAGCGAGGTACGAAGAACGGACCCCTGGACTCTGATTTTAAAATGTATAGGTTTTGTATTTTATATACTTGGTTGCATATATTATTTAATGAAATTATAGCTTTTTAAAGTTTAATACCTTTAGGATGTTTTATGATTCCAATTTTTTTTAATTAGGATGTTTGTTTTACAAATTAAGATATTAAAGACTCTTTGACCGTAAATTTCATAAATCTTAAGGAAAATTTGATTTTTGGTCGCAAATACAATTAATATATATTAATGTAATATTAATATTGACTATTTTCTTAAATTTGGTTAATGTATGTTAGATGTAAATTGTGAGTCTGGCTCTACATTAAAAAAAAAGGTAACATGGCCAAAAATGTAAATTAACAGACACCTTTTACATAGAATGATTTATTATAAAAGACTGTACAATTAAATTTCAATTAACATATTATAAATACAAATTCTGGGCTGAGACGAGCTTCAGCGCAGATGGAATTCAGTTGGAACACTTCAAATGTTTCAGTATGACAAAAATAATCTCAAGGCATTAACTTTGAACACCTAAAATGACTGACAACGGTCAGATGTAGATTAATGAACCCTCTGTCAGACAGTATGACTCCTAAAACAGCTCAAAGAATGGAAATAGATGAAAAATTAAAGGAGGAATTAATGCCAGACCTGAGTTGAGTAACTAGTTCTGATCTCAAGATTGTGATTCTGATACTCAGTTCATTGTTCAATGTGCCAACCACAGTATTGGTACTGTAAAATAATGTGGCAAAAAAATGAGTCCAGCATTGTAAGAATTGTGATTTGTATTGATTAGAGACCTTTAGATACTTAAGATACATTACAGACTAAATATTAAAGCTATCTACACAGAATTCATGTTTGTTCATTGTAGAAAATACTTTAGTCATTGTGGCATTAACTAAAAAATATAAAAATGGAGGGAGAGAATTTGTTGAGTCTTCGGGGAAAAAAGAAAAAAAAAGTTATGTGCTTTGCATTTATTACCCCCCCCCCCAAAAAAAAAAAAATTGTATCAATATTAAACTAAAAATTAGAGCATAAATACAAGTAGTCTACAAATGCCTATATAACAAAAAAAAGTGTACTGTAAATAATACAAAGATGAAAGCAGAATGGAATTTAACGTTTAGGTTACAATACATATTTCAATTTTGTATGCATGCTTTACGTTAAGATTTTAATACACTTTGGGGCAATGACGTGGTGCTTTACGATAAAACACTAAAATTAATTAGTTCATAAGATGAGTGATTTTTTCATCCAAAATGTCCAAACAAAAGCGAAAGGAGAGAAGAGGTAAAGAAAATCAAATAAATGGTTGAAATATTATAAAAGCGGAGACAATCATCTACTTTACATGTCCACATGTTGTATTGACTGCTGAAGATACTGTGATTGACATCCACTACAGACACCCACAGGCTAACTTTCATTTTATGTACACTGACTTCCTCTGAATAGTTGATCATCCCATTTGCCCACATCCACCCATCACCACAAAGAAACGTTCATCGATTTTCATGATTCACCATCTGTGAGGAACAAACATTGAGCCGTGAGCTTGTGCACGGTCTATACTGTGGTCAAGATCTGATTGTTTGGGGTTGATCTGAGGTCCGGTCCCTTCAGTCGGCGTAGTGCATGATGGACTCCACGTAGTTTCCGGGAAACAGACCAGTGACGCCGTTGCTAACGCCTTCAAACCAGCCGTCGTCATTCTTCTTGATGATGTAGATAATAGATCCTTCCATGAAGCTCAGTTCATCCTCCTTATCCTTGATGTAGTCGTAGATGGCAACCACTGCAAAGATAAAAGTCATGGGAAATATCAGTTATTAAGACTTCAGACTCTGCACTATATTAAGGGTGTTCTTAGGCAACAACAATATGATAAAAGATACTAATGTTCAATAAAGAATTTATTATTATTATTATGCCATTTTATTTAATAGCATGTAACTGTTTTCATTATTATTATTGATATACATATCATAATAATTTAATTAAATACCGTATAAGAAGTTACATTGTTAATAACTAAATTAAATGTTACTACATATACATATAACTATTAATAATTTCATTAAATATAAGTTACATATGTTAAAAACATTTTTTTAAATAATTATAATAAAATATATAAATCATAAATAATTAAAAAATATGCTAATACATATAACATCAATAAAACTAAAATATAAATAGTTATACTAATAAATAAAATGTTATGTATACATGTGTGTAAAAGGTAATAAATATAAAAATAATGCTAATAAATAATAAAAACAAAGTTACATGTTATTAATAACATTTTAATTATGTGTGTATACAAATGTGTATGTGTACATATAAATATAATTTAAGAATACATTTTAATAAATAAAATAAATATATAAACAATGTTAAATATAGCAACAACAACACCAATAAAAAATAAATAAATTACTTGTCAATAAAATTAAATTATATTAGTAGTATTCAGTATTGACGTTTAAAAATAAAACCCTCACCTTTCTCAGCGTAGGACTTGGGGGCCCAGTGTGGGTCTCCATCTGCATAGGGGTCACTGTACTGCACTACAGCTGCCTCTTCATCTTCATAGTCGACTGGTGGAGGCGGAGGCAGAGGCGGCGGTGGAGGCGGAGCCTCGTCAAACATGGGCATGTCATCAGGGGGAGGAGGAGGGGGAGGAGTCGGGGTATCTGCAACTGACATCCAGCAAACAACAGTCAGCTTCAGACACAATAAAACCACACACTCCGTGATGGAGAGCTGTGCTGGGCATGCCATCCAGCTGCTCACCGTGCACACATGCTCATGCAGACTGGTTAGTACACATGCATGAACAACAGGGAATTTGCAGAAACACTCATGTCTGCTGGAGAACATACATCACACACACATCAATGGATCTAGGGAGATTACTGTAAATGTCTGGAGGTATTCACAGATATCAATAATTACCAGACTAAAATGGAACAGAGTTGAATTCAATATCCATTAGACAGTGAGACTATGAAATAATTCCTCAGTATATGACATATTACACAGTAATACACACTCAAACTAGAAAAGGGTGCTTGCAGGTCCGCAGAAAATTGAAGAAAAAATAATAGAATAGCTAAATGTTAAAATGTTAACGAGTTTGACTAAACCTTTTTTTGACAATATTTTAAAGGGGCCATATGATGCAATTTCTTGTTTTCCTTTTCTTTAGTGTGTTATGTATCTGTTTGTGCATGCATAAGATCTGAGTTACAAAGTCTCCCACAAAATGATTTATTCTATCTAAAAGAGAAGTCTGATCAAGACCGGGCTAAAACGCCTCATTCAAACACGCCCCACGTCTACATCACGATGTGGAAATATTTGCATAATGCAGCTCAAATGTTCAGCAAAGAAAGGCGGCGTGGTTTCAGTAACCGCAGTAGTGTTGATGCAGCCGTGTCAGGGAGACGCTGTGTGTTTCTATGTGAAAGCAAAAGCACTTTATTTGGCCTTACTAAAGTAGATGCATTTAGGAATCATTGTTAAGATTTGTTTACAACAGAACAGCACAACCCAGATGTTCGAATTTGTGCAACGCATTTTATGGACGACAGTTTCGTGAACCTAGGAGAGTACAAGGCTGGCTGCAGGAAGGCTATTTCTAAAAAAAAAAAGGGTCAATTCTGACTTTGCTATGACAATCAGCGACTGTAAGTATGTTTTGTTATTAGTTTAAGTATTTGCTATTGACTGTTCAAATGTGGAGTTTTGCGCAGTGTAGAGTAACGCGTCGTGTGTGTGTGCATGTGTGTGTGTGTGTGTGTGTGTGTGTATGTGAAGGGAACAGGGTCACATCACAGCGGAGTGTACAGCCCGTCAGAAATCGTCTTAACCGATCTGCAAACACATATGAGCATCATCACTGTGTCTGTCACACGACTCTGTTCCCCTCTCGGGCTTGAACTGATGCTAAAACTAACATGAAAGCTGAAGCTCACGATTATGGAAAGGGGCGTTACATTTCCGACATGCACTTGTGGTGTTCGGCCAATCACAATGCACTGGGTCAGCTGGGTCAGTTGGCCAATCAGACTGTGCTTGTCGGAAGGAGGGGCTTTGTAGAAAACGAAGCGTTTGAGAGAGGCGGGGCATAGAGGACCTACAATAATGTACAGTATTTGAAAAATAATGTGTTTTTTGAATATTAAAGCATGTCAACATATTCTTTTAAACCAAATACACAAAATAATGATCTTTAAAATAGCATCATATGACCCCTTTAAACTTTTTTAAACTTCATTTCAACTAACTAAATTTTCATATTTCCATTTTATATTGCTTTCTAAAGTCTGATGGGAAATCATTTGTTCTACTGATGGCAGAGTTGTTATTGTTAACTAAAACTATATAAAAACAAACATTTTTTTGTTAACTAAAATGCAGAAATAAAATGAATTTAACACTTGAATGAATTAGAAATGTTTCCTTATCCACTAGTTAAATTCTAGTTAAACTAGTTAAGCTATAAATAAATACATAAACAAATAAATAAATCTTACAAAGAAACTAATCAAACAAAGTCAAAAGCACATGAAACTACAAAACATTTAAATTATTAAAATTCAATTTGAATGAAAACTGCACATAAAAATTAAACCTAATTATAAAGCTAAAATATTATAATAGTATATTAATAATTCTACTAAAATAACACTGATTGACATCTTTTTTATTATTTTGTTTTATTAAGATTTATACAATGTTAACAGTAGGTTAAATATTTTTTTCCCTGATATTATTATTTTACATATAATATTTAATTAATTTGCTTTGGCCTGAGTACAATGACATGATAAAAATACTAATTATTATTATTATTATTATTATGACACCTAACCTTTTCTCACAAAATAAATGTATAATTATATTTTAAAATGTATAGCAGCTTTAATATTTGGGAGCACATCAAACCTAAATGAACTGTACTTGATCAAACGATCACTTCCTGTCTAAGAATAACAAGTTGATCAGACAAAGTTCAGTCAGAGGTCTGGTTTAGTGAGACATCCTCAACAACAACTCATCACAATACCAGAATGCATCACGAGAGGGCAGCAAAAAACACTTTGTGCTTTTATGATGACAACTTCCGAAACCGATCCATCTTTCTGAGAAATAAAGTGCACTCAGAGCATTTTTGTTGCAACTTGATAAGTTGTTCATGTGACCTTGTATTAAATACATAAGTGTCAGCAGAATGCGAGTTAACCGATGCTGTTTTAACGCTGGGCCCGTTAACAGCTTTCAATTCTTCCCATGATGCATCAGTGTGGTTTAGCCCTACCTAAAGCTTGCTGGGTATAAATCAAACGCAAAGCCATACACAAATGTAGCCCAATGAATGAATAGAAGAGTGTATAATATCACATACAGGGGGAGTCTAGAAACGAGACACGCTTTATTGCCATTGAATCCGTCCGAGATTAAACCCCAATGTAATCCAGAATGTAGAACAAGTGCAAATTAGAAAAAAACAATGAGTGCCTTTCAAGAAATCTTTCTGCAAACAGACTATTAAGCCTCTTTTAGGTTACATAAAGCAATACACACTTATGTAAATGTGTGACACACTTTTCTGCAGGCTTTAGGCGTTAGGAAAGGCTTTATTGTAGTATATTGTTTGAATCGTACAGAATGAACAATGGCAATACGCGTGCCCTCTTTGACCTGCAGAATGAACGATGTCTACTACAGCACAAACAGACAGATGGAAATGAAGACGAGGGCAGCATGCAGCAAACCTCTAACACATCCACATGCCGGGTGAGAAACTTTGGGGAAAGGTGGCCATCAGACTTACTGTTTTCCTGTACTCTGGCCACAAAACCTGTGAGCGGGATCTGTGGGGTGAGCTGAGGCATGGGTGGAGGAGGGGGGGCCATAGACACTGAACACAAGCACACCGCAAAGACAGAGAGGAAAGAGAGAACAGCAGGAAGAGAAAAACAAACAAACATCAGTCCCACATGAGAAAGGTGGGGAATTGTAATCTTGTATTAGTAGGAATCTTACAGATATAGAAAGACTGAAAATGACATTCTCTCTGGATTTGATCTCAAATAAATAACAGCAGCGTTCCCATAACTTCTGACCAGTTCATTTCGATGAAATTTCTAGTTGTTTGTAATGGACTGGAAAAGGATTTTTAATAATTTTATGGAGATAATTATTATATCACAATGAGTAATTTCTAGTGACAGTGTTTTAGTATCATTGAGATACTATTATAGTATATATCTATCTATCTATATATATAGAATTAGATTTAATTTTTTGTTATTTTCTGCTTTCATGTTAATTTTAGGTAAAGTTTTAGGATTTTGTTGTGTTTTTTTTTTTAGATGTTTTTAAATATGATTATATAGTTTTTACAATTTTTTTGTTTCAGTTACTTTAGTACACCCGGTTATACTCTATGATAATTAAAAAATATTGGCTTGGAAACTTGCTGAAATTAAAAAAGATATATATATCATTTCAGTTAACATCTCTCCTTAAGTTAACTATAATAACTCTGGTTTTAATTTTAGTTAACTATAATAACCCTGGCTGGTGAAATATTGTAGTTAAGCATAATATTTTCAATTTAGCATAACTAGATACTTATTATAGAAATTCTTATTACAGAAAGAGAATATAATAGAAAAAGCAATTTTAGAAGAAGTATTTTTATTACAAATAATAATAATAATAAACATTTGTATTGAAATATATTTTAAAATGTAATTTATTCCCGTGATGGCAAAGCTGAATTTTCAGCATCATTCTAATATGCTGATTTGCTGCTTAAAATACATTTCTTAATATTTTTGTAGAAATTGTGATGCTTTTTTTCAATATACCCTGATGAACAGAAAGTAAATAATAACAATAATGATAATAATTCATTTGAAATTGAACGATTGTGTAACAAATATAACGCTATAAATATTTACTGTCACTTTTGATTTCGTTTGATCCTTCCTGAATAAAATAAAAATTTTTCAAGAAAAAAAAAAAAAAAAAGCGTGTGAAAGATCACACGGCCAGTTTGTTCAAATCAATAGGATCTTTTTCCATGAATGTTGTGTTTCAGTTATACTCTCTTGTTCATGTCTGATGCCGATATGATCTCATTCACTCTAATACTTCTGGGCATCTGACAGTGAGATTTAAAATCTCAGCTTTAATGCATAAATGATAATAAATCTCCATTCATAAGCAGGTGGCCACCGGCCCGGCCCGGTGCTCTCACTACTCATAAATCTGAGGTTTTTGCGGTCTTAACGACATTAGTGTGTACGGCCGCACACCTGTGGGAAGAGACAGCCTGTTCCCTTCATCGCAGACAGGATGCACCTAAAAATACCCGGGTATTATGAAGCTTAGATATGGGGCTGAATTTATAGTAATGAAACTGTTGTGAAGGAACTCCAGATGTGAATAAATTGGCTGTGAGTTTGTACGTGTCTGTATATTCGTGCGTCGTTCTCCGTCTCTTACTTGCGTTTGTGCCCCCGTTAACGTGCGGCTGCTGCAGGGAGAACTGGGAAGAGACGGACGGCGCTCGGCGGTATGTACCCGTGGCAGAAACCATGGAGACGGAGGAGGTGGTGGTGTTGTGTCGGGAGATCTGCCGAGATATCGTGCCGAACTGCGACATGGGGATGGGCCCAAGACCTGGCCCAGCAGCCACAGCTGTTAGTCCCAGAGAAGAAGGTACAAAGACAAGAGAAAATCCAGAAGAGGGCAGTGAATGACATACATACAAGCAAGGAAAGCTTCCCAAGATTGAATCGTTTTACTAACAGAACTAAGAGGGAATCTAACAAAACATGTCAAGCACATTTCCAGGTCATATTTGGAGGGGGAAAAAAACAGTGAACCTTTTTGGCCTTCATGGCATTATTTTTTACAAAAAAACTAACAAACAAACAAACAAACAAAAAAAACATTTATGCTGCTTTTCATAAAAAGTAATCATTTTCATTTTTGATTACTATGATACAGTAAAATTACATTATATAACAGCAACGACAATTTAATGAAAATCTTCAATGACAACAATGAGAAACTCAAAACTAAAACAGCCAGACAGTAGTGAGACTCTGGAAGACAATGTTTCTAATTTTCTTTAAAATATTATAAAAAAATATATAAAAAAGTAGTGGTTCTAAAACAGGCTTCAAGCAAAATAATGCTAAATTAAATTTATATGTTTTAACATTCATTTTTTATATTATATTCTTTCTGTTGATTTTGGGCTTAAATATATGGATGAATAAATAAATAAATATATAAATATATATATATATATATATATATATATATATATATATAAATATATATATATATATATATATATATATATATATATATATATATATATATATATATATATATATATATATATTATATATATATATATAAATATAAATATAAATATAAATATAAATATATATATATATATATATATATATATATATATATATATATATATATATATATATATATATATATATATATATATATATATATATATATACAGTGGGTACGGAAAGTATTCAGACCCCCTTAAATTTTTCACTCTTTGTTATATTGCAGCCATTTGCTAAAATCATTCAAGTTCATTTTTTTTCCTCATTAATGTACACACAGCACCCCATATTGACAGAAAAACACAGAATTGTTGACATTTTTGCAGATTTATTAAAAAAGAAAAACTGAAATATCACATGGTCCTAAGTATTCAGACCCTTTGCTGTGACACTCATATATTTAACTCAGGTGCTGTCCATTTCTTCTGATCATCCTTGAGATGGTTCTACACCTTCATTTGAGTCCAGCTGTGTTTGATTATACTGATTGGACTTGATAAGGAAAGCCACACACCTGTCTATATAAGACCTTACAGCTCACAGTGCATGTCAGAGCAAATGAGAATCATGAGGTCAAAGGAACTGCCTGAAGAGCTCAGAGACAGAATTGTGGCAAGGCACAGATCTGGCCAAGGTTACAAAACAATTTCTGCTGCACTTAAGGTTCCTAAGAGCACAGTGGCCTCCATAATCCTTAAATGGAAGACGTTTGGGACGACCAGAACCCTTCCTAGAGCTGGCCGTCCGGCCAAACTGAGCTATCGGGGGAGAAGAGCCTTGGTGAGAGAGGTAAAGAAGAACCCAAAGATCACTGTGGCTGAGCTCCAGAGATGCATTCGGGAGATGGGAGAAAGTTGTAGAAAGTCAACCATCACTGCAGCCCTCCACCAGTCGGGGCTTTATGGCAGAGTGGCCCGATGGAAGCCTCTCCTCAGTGCAAGACACATGAAAGCCCGCATGGAGTTTGCTAAAAAACACCTGAAGGATTCTCTGGTCTGATGAGACCAAGATAGAACTTTTTGGCCTTAATTCTAAACGGTATGTGTGGAGAAAACCAGGCACTGCTCATCACCTGTCCAATACAGTCCCAACAGTGAAGCATGGTGGTGGCAGCATCATGCTGTGGGGGTGTTTTTCAGCTGCAGGGACAGGACGACTGGTTGCAATCGAGGGAAAGATGAATGCGGCCAAGTACGGGGATATCCTGGACGAAAACCTTCTCCAGAGTGCTCAGGACCTCAGACTGGGCTGAAGGTTTACCTTCCAACAAGACAATGACCCTAAGCACACAGCTAAAATAACGAAGGAGTGGCTTCACAACAACTCCGTGACTGTTCTTGAATGGCCCAGCCAGAGCCCTGACTTAAACCCAATTGAGCATCTCTGGAGAGACCTAAAAATGGCTGTCCACCAACGTTTACCATCCAACCTGACAGAACTGGAGAGGATCTGCAAGGAGGAATGGCAGAGGATCCCCAAATAAACTTGTTGCATCTTTCCCAAAAAGACTCCTGGCTGTATTAAATCAAAAGGGTGCTTCTACTAAATACTGAGCAAAGGGTCTGAATACTTAGGACCATGTGATATTTCAGTTTTTCTTTTTTAATAAATCTGCAAAAATGTCAACAATTCTGTGTTTTTCTGTCAATATGGGGTGCTGTGTGTACATTAATGAGGAAAAAAAATGAACTTAAATGATTTTAGCAAATGGCTGCAATATAACAAAGAGTGAAAAATTTAAGGGGGTCTGAATACTTTCCGTACCCACTGTAAATACATATATACATACATACACAATGAAGGCAAATGCGACTTTTTAAATCACACAACTCTGACTTGTTAGCTCATTATGAGTTGTGAGATCATATCCTGCAATTCTGAATTTTGAAAAGAAAAAAAAAACTAAGTCAGTATTGTGAGATGTAAACAGAGAATGGTGAGGGGGAAATAAGTCACAATTTTATATTATCACAATTTGATAAGTCACAATTTTTTTTTTCAATATAAATATGACCTGGACATGTTTCACCAGATTCACATAGATAACCTGTGTGTGAGAAACCCAACCTCAGATGAAAACAACATGACCTGCAATAAAATGCACAAAGTTAGAAAAGGCCCTGAGAAAAAGTAGCAGGTTTTTGATTTGTTTATGTGAGTTGTAGTTGTAGTATAGTCCTGCGTATGTTTACACTGCCAGGGCAGATGGGATTTCCTCTATAGGGACATTTCCTGTTGACAGTGGCAGATAACTGGGAGGCCCTAGAGAGACATGGTCTCTCTGATAGTGATGGCCGGAACCAAGAGAAAAACAAACACTTTGGACAAACATCACTGTGGCATCACAAGCCTTCACCAGTGACAACACAAACACCTCATTCCAGCTGTGTCCTGATGGAGCCAGTGAAACCTCCTGTTCTAATGAACAGAATTATGGGACAGGATGTTCATTAATACTGTATATCATCACATCAATACACTGGGTTACATAACATTGGGAAGATGCAAAGCAAAAGGAAAACAGTGGCTCTTTCAAAAGAACCTGTAGTGAAGAAGTCTCTGACTCACCAACACAAAGCTAGATTTTTAAAGGTGGTTGCTAAGTTGTTGCTATGCAGTTTCTAAGATATTCTGCATTATTCAAAAGAGCCCAACCTCAAGTTTCTATGATATGTTGGATTCCAGATGCAGTTTGAGTTTCTCCATGTCAAGGAATAGTCACATTACCGAAAAATTCAGTGAAATTTTGCATGCAAAGTCTATTGTCAATAGTGTAGCGATGCATAAAGCACCATTTCCAAAATAAGAAGTTTTTCCTAAAGGAGCTTGTTTCTACTACTGAATAAAAGTTTAAAAAAAATTACAAAATAATTGTAATTGCAACTTTTTATCTCACAGTTCATTTTTTTTTTTTCTCAAAGTTGATATAAACTCGCAATTGTGACTTTTTTTTCTCAGAATTGCAACTTTGCAAGATATGAAATTGCAACTGCGAAGACAAAGTCAGAACTGTGTGATATAAAGTCGCAATTCTGTGTTATAAAGTTAGAATAAACTTGCAATTCTGAGAAATAAAGTCAGAATTATATAAAGCCGCAATTGTATGAAAATAGTTTTTTTTTCTTCAGAATTGGACTTTATAACTCACTATTGCGACTATATTACACAATTCTGAGAAAAAGTCTACTTTTAATTTTTATTCCATAGCAAAAAATGGCTCACATACTTTACATTAGTAAATGCAGTTTCTATGGTAGTTAATGAATTTACATGTTCAAAGTTCAAAAAACTTGAATCCAATACAAAATCTGCGTGGATTTTTAACCTCAAACGAAACTCCGGATTGCTTGTATTCTGATCGAGATGACTTTACTTTGCCTGCAGAATCTCACCAACAAAAGTACAAAAGATAATGTGACCGCAAGTTAAAGGGCTGTTTACACCAAGAAAAATAACTAAAGATGACTTAACTATATTAGCATCCAAATCAGTTTATGATAAGATTTTGTTTCCTGCAGTTTTGTCGTCTACTGCTTTAAATGCTCAATATCTTTAAAGTCGGATTCTCATTGGCTTTTTATTGTTCATAAGCTGAAAGATCTGAAAGCGATTCCAGTGACATAGTTGTACTGTATCATTGTCATTATTATGTTATGGGGTGGACATCTTTATTCTTATAGAATTGGGGTGATTATTAAAACTTGTCAGTAGGCCTACAACTATTGTCCTTAGTGTGAGCAGATCTTAAGTCTACAGGATTTTTGCTGTTATCAAACACCACTAATAATCTGCCTATACTCTTTTTATGAACTATGGGAAACAGTTCTCAGTCAGCTCAGAGACTTCTCCACAGTGCATTAATTTAAACTGAAGCAGCACAAACCCACCACCCAAAATAACGATCACCACCACCATCCCAAGATCTTAATTCTGTGACCCATGCTGAAGCCCCACAGACAGACAGGTGGACGGTGGGACGGGAACGCTGGTGTTGTCCGGCATGGACTTTGCACAGGTGCCGACGGGATTGGGGGAGGGGCTCACCTATAGCAGCAGCTGGCATTGGTGGGCCCTGGCCAGGGAGGGGGGGTGGAGGAGGAGGGGCTGGGGGAGGAGCTCCAGGGGGAGCAGCCCATGAGGGTGTGACTGCAGGGTCAGAACCGGCATATAAGATAAAACACATCTTGAGGACGATTTATTCTTTAATATCACACAGACATGTACAGTAAGCCTTGTTCCAAAACCCAGTGAGGTTCCTTGATGCCTAAGGCTGCATCCTCATCATTCTGTAACCTGGTAGGCGACTAACTGGAAACATTCTACATAGGAGGCAGTGAGTGAAGTACATGGGAGACTCAACTGACAATTGACTGAGATATATATATATATATATATATATATATATATATATATATATATATATATATATATATATATATATATATATATATATATATATATATATATATATATATATATATATATAAATAATATAAGGTTACTTTGTCATCAACATCAGAGTCTGATAGACCCTCGGATTTTGTTGTTAGCTTAGCAACATGCTAATATCAGACTCTACATGGCCATCCCAATTTACGTGCTTATGCACTATTCTATGCCATCTTTTTATATATAGTATAGTAGTGTTTAGGGCTGGGCGATAAAACAATAATGCATCGTATTTGTAATATATTTATATTTTTCGATAAAAAGATAACAGTATAATGTGTATACACCAGAAGTGGAACAAAACAGCGCTACTCATTTGAGCCACGCCACACAGACCATTTATCCGCTCGGCTCAAAGATCAAATGCCAGCGCAAGCTCACTAGAGCTCATGCATTTACTTGTGACCTCTAAACAGCACTGTAATCCAGTGCGAAGCGCTTTAATTCAGGGAAGAACAAATGACTCTGTGATTTAAACTAGTTTAAAGCCAGATGACACTTTGCGCAACGACAAAGTCAGGCTTTTTAATCTACAAATCGCCATAATTTACCATGGATTTTGTTACTGCAGTAACACTAACTGCACCATGATAATGTGGTAGAATTGTGGGATATCTCAAATCTTCAAGTGTTCACACTGAAAATTCTAAAAAGAAAAAGTGCACTTTAAATACCCGGATGAACAGAGAAAAAAACAGTGTGGAATGTTGGACACTTCATGCACTCAACTGTCGGAGCTGTAATTACGTTGAGAAGGGGGAGGGGCTATCAGACTCCGATTATGAATGACAAAATAACCTTATATAATTGATACTCTATACGGTTGAGTACATGGTGCACAGTGTATAGTGTGCCATTTGGGACGCAGCTATTTTCTTTGAAATGGAAAGTACAAACGTTCTAACTCATTTCCAGTAGTAATTCTAATAGCTCGACTTTAGCCTGTTGCTAAGCTAACAACACTATTGCAGCAATCCATTTTGCATACTATTTCATCATAAACAGTATTCAAAATTAAAATTAGCATGTCCCAAATTGTAGTATGTTGAAATACCAATGGTACCCAGATAGTCCACTATTTCTGCTGGAAATTCAAAGTGTAGATCATTGCACACTCGAACAGCTAATATTGCCCGCAAACTGTTTGTTTCCCTCAACTCTGTCTGACATCTTGGATGAATTGTTTGATCTTGCAATCCAATTATTTTCATCACAAAAGGTACAATTGATGCCTAAAGAAAACCAACATCAAAGAACTAGCAAATAACATCACTTTTTGCATTCCAGATGGCCATGTTTTTATAAAAATACCTGGATATTGGAATGCTCAGGTAAGATGAAGATGTAAAATCAGAAGCACATTCTCTGTGCACTCTTTACATCAATATTTGCTTGCTTTCACCACTTTTGTTTTTCTTCTTGTGCACTGGTTTGCTAATCAAAGTGATCTCTCTCACCAGCTGAGTCTCAACATGCTCAATCGGGCAAAAAGCCACCAACGGTGTCCAACACGCCACAAAAACTGAGCTGACAGACACTCAACGACGGCCCGACATCTGACCCTTGACTTGGTGTGTCAATGAGATATCTCAGCATCTCTCTAAACTTTTGGAATAGCCTTTTGCAGTGTAAGGGCATTGAAGATGCCTTAAAATGTTGCCTAGGTAGGTAGCTCACTAGGGTTTGGATGCCAAAACAGTCCTTCATCAGAGCCTGAAAAAAAAAAACCTAGAGAAAAATCTTATTTTTTATTACACAAATACACAAACAGACATAAAAGTGGTACAAGGACAGAGACGCTGCATTCAAAAGTCCGGTCAACACTAAATAACATTGATCCAGGAAAAGGAAATCAGTGGTGCTGATGCAGTGTTGCTATGGCGACTGAAAGATTCAGGAGAGATGGAGGGGGGTTCTTTTCCTCTTGGCTCCAGCAGGTATCTTAGAGGAGAACAGGACAGTGACCTCTTTTCTTCCTAAACTTCATTATTTTTTCCTGTTCTCTGCAGGCAGACCACCCTTTAGAGTTTCCCCACTTCCTCTCTACTTCTACCTGTCCTTGTGCAGTGTAGTGGCCTACTTTAACAAACCTTTAGCTGGAAAAATCAGGCCACGAAAGCTGTAGGCATACAGTGAACAGCTAATCCTGCTCCATTTCTCGCTCCGGAGAACAGGATATACTGCAGTGTTAAATACCCACATGTGGAGAGTACGTCTAATTCTCAAGTCGGTCCTAACCTGTAGGACATTGTGCTTCAGATAGTGTGTTTTTGCAGAAGCTGTATATGTGGGCTGCAGCTCACCTGGGACTGAGATGGGAATGGATGGAGTCGGTACGGCGATGGGAATGCCGATGCTGCTGCCGCCACTGTTCTCTCGACTGCCGCTGCCACCGCTGCTGCCACTACAGAGAAAGACAGGAAATTCTTAGCATACTATAGTACATATCATACTATTTATAAAGTATGCAGAGAATACTGTATCCCACAATGAAATTTGGCTTCCAATGTGAAGGCAATATTAAGAGTGATTTTTTCTCAGCTCTTTTGACGGCACTGCCAGAAGATTAATACAACATTAATACAAAGAAGCACATTAATACACAACATAAAAATGCAAAATAACCATTTTAACAGTGCAGGGGAAGAATAATCGAAGTGCAGTTTTTCCTGATAAAATTATAATTATTTAAAAACTCCAGGTTTGCTTTGCTTGTTTGTAAAGCTGCACAATTTGGCCTCACCAAAATTATTATTATAAAATAATAATAATTTGGTTGCATTTAAATTGATTGCCATATCAGCTTATTGCATGCCATTGCATTGCAGATACAGATTTAACATTCAACAATATAATAAATACAAATATTTTAGGAAATTCAACATAGGGGGGGAAAAAAAGGAAATTTTGTATATACACAACTCAACATAATTTGTAAATGTACTTGTGAGAAGAAAAGAAAAAAAAACGTTTTTATGGGTCTGTCTTACAAAATAAATCCAATATTTTTTTTTAAGTCTGGCCAGATAAAAACTGATATTATTATTATTATTAATAATAATAATAATATTATTATAACTGTGCTGTAAAGTAAATTTATTATTATTATTATTTCTAAATAAAAATAAGAAATTATACTATTGTGATGTTTCACTGTTTAAGAACAACATAATATAATGACACCAGGTGTATTAGCATTTTTCATTACAAGTTTGGTAACATGATTGATTGCTGCATGTTGCTTTTCAAAATGCATGCTACACCGTGTCCTAACTACACGCGACACGACTAGATTCCAGCGACAAGCAATTTGGGTGTCTACACCAGACGCGATGCGACAGAATCAATCAAATATCACAGCCAATCAGAAGCGTGTGTGGGCGGGCTCTCTCTGGAAACACACTGCACTCGCAACGAAATGGATACGTTTATAATCTAATTCATAAATATTAAAGCTTTTTAACATCATTAAATGTACATACTGAGTGACTGATAACATCTCTGTTATGGAATACACTCGTTGGTTCGCAGTGAGTTCACTGTTTTAACGGACATCTTTGCTTTAATTTATTTTCAAGATCTGAGGTAAACTATCTGTTGTTGTGTTCAGTATTGGCTATAAGATCACACAAAATTATATTTAAACTCATATTAGGCATGTTTAACTTTGAATAAAGCACATAATCACCTGAGATTATCTACTGTCATATAGTTTGTATGTTGTTGTTCCGGCTAGTTAGGACAAAAACTCAGATTAACATGGAAAATATACCTTTTATCGCGTGTCGCAGCGGTGCGTCGCGTGTAGTTAGGACACGGTGTTATAAGCGATCCAACGCAGAGCTGATGCAGTTCATGCGGAGCAGCATTTACTACTAACTGAACTGCTATGAGACACTAAATAAAAACACTGGATCATGAGCTGTCAGCGTGTAAACGAACACAGTGCTGTGCTTCACTCTGAAACATACTAAAAATATTCCTTTCATTAAATCGCAGCCTTTGTGTTTTGCACTAAGCCATTTCGCGATTTCAGTTTTATTTTGATTAACAGTGCAGTGCCACAAATGTCTATATTGCTTGATGCCACGATGAGATCATGATAAAGCATACTACTGTCTGAAACATTTATCATTACGTATACCGTTTTTACACAAAACAGCACGCAGTACATAGTATTTAGTGTAGTAGTCAGTAAGTACTAAGCTATTTTTTTTTCCCGTTCTGAATATCACAGGCTTACATGGTAGTGACCTAGATCTACACTTGCCTTTTAGCCAAATGGTACAATATCCATACGTGGTTATGCGTATGTTCAACACAGATCAATTCATGGATTATTCAACACTATTGCGCTATGAGCATCATTGCATCAGTGTTACACCCCCACATGGGCACAGCTTTAGAAATCAGCCCTGATCCTCTGTGTCTGCTGTGTCCATGCAGCACCACCGTTCCACAGAAACCAGAGCAGCAGAGATCCTACGCTGCACTGCAACAGATCTCATTATTGCAGCACTGAACTCTAGGATCACAAGAATGATCCGATTTTAACTAGAGATGTGTAAAACTACATCTTTTCAAAACTAGCAGTTTTGTGGGTTGCCTGAAAGACTGATAAACTTTCATTTTTTTGTTGAAAAACATTTTTAAATGTATATTTAATAATTTACAATAATTTATTGTTTTTCCATTTAATTAAATTTTATATTTTATATTATATTATATTAAATTATATTTTATTTATTTATTTATTTGATGCACTGAGAATTCATGACTAAAATGTTGGACACTACTAGGCCAAAAGCCAAAACCAAAGATAAAATAGGGTAATTTAAAATGGGCAATACATTTGTCTAATGCTATGAGATTGTACACAACACTCAAAAATTTGAAGTGTATCAATAATCAGGATATTTATTTCTCATGTAGTCACACAGCCTGTTCCATTTAGTTATGAGCTGTATGGGAAACCAAATGCTTCAAAAGAGGGAGGGAACTGAACCTTGCAGCATGACCATTATATGTGGAGGGGCTGATGCGGTGAAAATCTACACAAATGCACAATATACACAAATTATCTACTGTAATCACTACTCAACCTCACTAACCAGATCACTAGGTCCATCTATAAATTTAACCTTTGAGAAACAAAAATGGTTAATTGACACTGTCATAACCCATAATGCATCGGCACCCAAAGAGCTCAAGTCGGTTCAGATGAAGACAGCACAAAAAGAGCTGAATAAGCAGCAGTGAACGCTTCTGGAAAGCAGATAATGGCTCAGGTGGAGACATGGAATCATACTTCATCTTAATTACACATAAGAAGCGCATACACAAATCGCTGACACTGCTAGAACTGATGCGGCTGATAAAGACTGTCAGCTACATGTCCATAACTCAAGAACAGCTTTTATAAGATGCCAACAAAAATATATATTACAAGTTAAAACAATGAATCTCTGTTATGTCACTCTTTTTCATAAAACTACAAACTGAGGTTGTCAAGATGTTGTTTATTATTTTTTTAAATAAATGTTTTTAATATTTTGATGCTTACTAGGCTGCATTTATTTGTTCAAATATACAGTAAAAATATAAATATTGTGAAATATTACAATTTAAAATAGCTTTTCTATTTAATATATTAAAATCAGTATCACTTACTCAGGCTTCAGTGTCAGATGATCTTTCAGAAATCATTCTAATATGCTAGTTTGCAGCTCAAGAAACAATTCTTATCAATGTTGAAAGCATTGACAATAAATAATATTTAATATTTTTATGATAATCTTAACATTTCCATTTTTTCAAGTTTAAAGTCACATGTTTTTCCATTCAGCTGCCCTACTTTTACATCGTTTTTATACGTAAATATAGTTAAAACAATCAAGTTAAACTTTATAAAAACATTCATCTTTCACCATTCCACTGCTCACTTTATGTATGTATGCATGTATGTATGTATGTATGCATGTATGTATGCATGTATGTATGCATGTATGTATGTATGCATGTATGCATGTACATATTTATGTATTTAGTTTTGTGAAAATGGGTCCTGAGAATTCTTCAAAATTTCTACTTGTGTTTGACAAAGGAAGGTTTGGAATGACATTCTCATTTCCCCTTTAAGACAAGCAGTTTGATGGATTCAGCAGGCCACTCTCACAAGAGCTGGCGTGTGGTGCCAATATTTACACAAATGAAAAGTTGTGTATTATTTATGGCATCGTAGTCAGCATTAACTAATGAGGCCAATTCATTCAGTCATTTTCCGTATGTAGCACTGCAGTCCTGATTGTGTTTAGTAGGGCTGGATGAGGGGTTATTCCCTCTGGTCTGGAGTGCGCTTGAGGTGTGGGTTGGTGTGATGACATTATTTACAGATGTTAGACGTGTGGGTGTGAAGAGTACAGACTGCACACTGGGAACATTTAGAAACCCCCGGATCAGGTCTGTCATTTAGACACCATGAAGAACATGAGCGAAATTTTTAGATCCCCCAGAGGAAGTCAAATATGTTGTGACATTCAGAAACAAAACTGGAGGCTGATGGAAAAGTGTGGGAGAAAAGAAGTGGAAAATAGGATATCTGATTCATTAGTAAAGCCAGTGCACATTTAACATATGCAGTGTTTCATGTATGTGGACACAATGGCAAATAATGCATACAAAATTATTTAAATTAAACTAATTTAATTATTTTATTATTATTAATAGCACTAATAATAATAATACTATTATTATTATTATTATTATACTAAAACACTTTAAAGTTTTTATTTTGTTTGTTTATTTTATTGTATTTACATTTTATTAATAACACTAATAAATAATGTTTATAATAATAATCGATATAAACTACAAAGTATTAATAAAAATGTACTTCAACATTACATAAACAATTTTTGTAACAAATAACAAAATATAAAATAACATTTCATACAATAATAATAATAATAATACACTGTTACTAAATCATTTCAAATTAAATAAACAATATATATACTTATTTTAATATAATAATAATAATAATAATAATAATAACAATATTCATTAAAATTGCACTAAAGCTGTCTGCGAAAAAACAACAACAAAAAACTCAGATTTTATTATCAGGTTACCTGTGGGTTCTCGGTCTCTGGCTGAGAGACGCAGTGCGTCCTGGACTGTGTTGGCTGCCCAAGCGAGCTGGACTTGTCATGTAATCGTTGGGCACTGTTGGAGGTTTCACTGGCTCAAGTGTTTTATAAGGATTGTTACGCCTGTATATGCATTTAAAACAAACAGGCAAAAATATTAGAAACTTCAAATAATACATGATTTGCGGCTCAGCTACTAAAAACTGTGGTCAGTGTCA
Organism: Aspiorhynchus laticeps; assembly: GCA_023376895.1. NCBI lineage: Eukaryota > Metazoa > Chordata > Actinopteri > Cypriniformes > Cyprinidae > Aspiorhynchus > Aspiorhynchus laticeps. The sequence goes on along the minus strand of CM041807.1, from coordinate 23,736,231 downwards.
GACTATTCTCTGATTTATCAAACTGGTCAGAAACCTTTTCATTCTTCTCACAATGAAGTACATGATGAAATCACGTCTTACCCAAGAGTGCCTCGTCCTGCCAAGGGTGGGCTGGGAGGTTTCTGTGTTGGGGGATTGGTCCTGGAGAGAGTTCCTCCTCTGACTGACTGATTGTTGCCGTGTTGCTGATTGGACAAGCAAAACATCTGTTTAAGCATTTGAACAGAGCCTGACCATCAGATTATAGAAATAAGACTAAAGAAATGGAGATGAGAGGAGGGCTTTACCAGACAAAACTATACATTTCAAACAAAGGTTCAGTTTGCTACTGCAAAGAATGGGCCTCATTCATGAAACTTTTGTAAATATATGAATAATTGGCCTGTGAAATTGACCTCTGTTTTATTGTTAAACGTGCGCATGCTGAAGAATTCCAATCAATCATGAATAGTATGCACATCAAGTTGTTATTATGTAACTGAAGCTTAAAAAAAAGATCAACTAAAAATGATAAAATTTAAATTAATATATATATATATATATATATATATATATATACTGATACTGTATATATATATATATATGTATATATATATATATATATATTTTTTTTTTTTTTTTTGTGCTGATATTTCTATATTGCAAATAGTGTTATTAAAATGCAGTGTCATCAGTTTGCCAAATCAAACAAACAAAAAACGTTCAGATGTGTTATGCACTGTTTTAACATGTTTGAGAGCTGGTTTTTTGACAATACAAATGTTTTCATGAATCTAAAAATGTACATAAGAACACTTTATGAATTTACAAATAATAAAATAAAATATAAATAAATAAATAAAATCCTGCTAATGTTTCATGAATAAGGACCATTGACTCAAAATGACAAACACAACTAGAGGTCAATCTGTATTGAGTTTTTCATTGGTCAATGCAAATATCTTGAATATTTAGTGGACAAAAAATTATCAATTAAATATTTTAATGATAGCAAAAAGGATCATTTATTTTAATTTTAAATTCATTGCAATTAAATAAGTAATTTTACACAATATTTTCTCAATTTAAAATAAAGACAAAAATATTATCAAATAACACTTATTAATAGACATTGAAACAAACACATTGGGACAACTAACAGTCTTCGACAATCTCAAAATGCTCCAATTAACCTTGCCGATATCAGTCTATCACTTCATCATATATACAAAAACCAGACATTAACCATAAAAATAAAGTGCAAACAAACAACAGAACTGATAACTATGTAAGAAAAACTAAATTTGTCTGGCAAGCCAAAATTCAGTTACATAGGCAACTGCGTGTTTCAGTTGCATATGTACTTGATTTAGTGTTAAAAAGTGTAATAATCTTTCAATAATACAGCTATTACAGATCACTTTGCAATGGGATTGATCTACAACTACTGCACATGATGAGGTTATGAGGGAGGGATGGACACAGGAATATGAATATGTATCACAAGGGAAGATTGAATCAGTTGATCAGTAATGGAGGGGTCATAGGACAAGTACACTTACCTTGGCTTTAAGCCACTAGCGTGGGCAGAAGAAAAAAGAGAGTGATTTATAGAACAAGAGAGAAAGACAAAAAGAGGGAGAGAAAGAGAGAGAGGCATGTCAAAAACCAGCCTGTCTCAGTTCAGAGCTCTTGAAGCAGGACAAAAGCACTTCAAATCTCTAAACCTACATTTCACTTCACTAGAGCTGAGAGCGCTGATGTTAAAATGCTTTTCCTGACAATGTGGCTGTTTTCACACTCACTTTGATTGAGTGGTCTGAAGCAGACATTCATTTCATCTCTCCGTCCCACAGGTCTCTTTTTAGACTGTATTATTAGGGTTTGACCTGTAGTGTGCAATCTATGTGATTATCAGGAAATTAATAATTACAAAAAGCACTTGCTTTTGTCTGCCGCATACAGGATACATGGCAAGAAGAATACAAGCTTCTCTGTGAAGACAACTTAGTCCACAAACTGCAGAGACAAAGGTCTCTTATAACAATGGCTGCATGTACAGTGACTGTTCTGCACCACATGCAAATTGTGGCAATATTAATGCACTGTCCCGTATGAGTAATGAGGGCAAAAGTAACCAGGACAATGCTCATAACTTAAGTAGGCAGAAAATAGCAATAGTGTAAAACAGAGTTAACAAGAGAGTATTTCAGCAATAAAGCACTTGAAGGCAGGTTATATTGTGACTATAAAAGCTGATGTTATGCACAATGTTACAGCATATGTACCTGCCCCAAACAAATAAATAAATCGAATTATAATTAAGTAAAGAAACCAAATAATAAACGAATACAGATAATAAAAAGAAACTAGGTAATAAGCAAACTAATGCTGTCAAACGATTAGCTAATTGTGATTAATCGCATCCAAAATAAAAGTTTTTGTTTACATAATATATGTGTGTGTGTACTGTGAATATTTATTAAATACACACACATGCATGTATATATTTAAGAAAAATATGTTTATATTAAATATATTTATATATAATATAAATTATATGAATATAAATATACTTGTAAATCCATGTAAATATTTTCAAAACGTATACTGTATGTGTGCGCATTTATATATACGTAAATATACACAGTACACACATTTTGTAAACAAAAACTTATTTTGGATGTGATTAATCGTGATTAAACATTTGACAGCACTAAAACAAACATTAAAACAAACAGACAGACTGATAAAACAATAGATAAAATGTTGGTTAATCATATATATATATATATATATATATATATATATATATATATATATATATATATATATATATATATATATAAATATATTTAGTTAGCAATAGTGTAGCAACTTGCATTTTCTATATGCTTGCAGTTATTCAGTTAGCCTGAACTCAGTTATAAACATTTAATTTGACCATTTCTAGCTTTGGATATACATTATGACATAACTCTAAAAAAAATCATATTTACATATCAAAACACATAGGCACAACAGCGTACCTGCACTCCTACAATTGAGACTGTATTCATAATATAACAGGACCTGAAGAGCACTATTGCTTTTATAAAATAAATAAATACATAAAAAGAAAAATTTAACTTTAAATAAATTAAAAGATAGATTCAAAAGATAGAACATTCAATTTGACCATTTCTAGCTTTGGTTATATATCAGGACACACAGGTGCTGGTCATATAATTAGAATATCATCAAAAAGTTGATTTATTTCACTAATTCCATTCAAAAAATGAAACTTGTATAATGTATACATTCATTCCACACATACTGATATATTTCAAGTGTTTATTTCTTTTAATTTTGATGATTATAAGTGACAACTATTGAAAACCCCAAATTCAGTATCTCAGAAAATTAGAATATTGTGAAAAGGTTCAATATTGAAGACACCTGGTGCCACACTCTAATCAGCTAATTAACTCAAAACACCTGCAAAGGCCTTTAAATGGTCTCTCAGTCTAGTTCTGTAGGCTACACAATCATGGGGAAGACTGATGACTTGACAGTTGTCCAAAAGACGACCATTGACACCTTGCACAAGGAGGGCAAGACACAAAAGGTCATTGCAAAAGAGGCTGGCTGTTCACAGAGCTCTGTGTCCAAGCACATTAATAGAGAGGCGAAGGGAAGGAAAAGATGTGGTAGAAAAAAGTGTACAAGCAATATGGATAACCGCACCCTGGAGAGGATTGTGAAACAAAGCCCATTCAAAAATGTGGGGGTGATTCACAAAGAGTGGACTGCAGCTGGAGCCAGTGCTTCAAGAACTACTACGCACAGACTTATGCAAGACATGGGTTTCAGCTGTCGCATTCCTTGTGTCAAGCCACTCTTGAACAACAGACAGCGTCAGAAGCGTCTCACCTGGGCTAAAGACAAAAAGGACTGGACTGCTGCTGAGTGGTCCAAAGTTATGTTCTCTGATGAAAGTACATTTTGCATTTCCTTTGGAAATCAGGGTCCCAGAGTCTGGAGGAAGAGAGGAAAGGCACAGAATCCACGTTGCTTGAGGTCCAGTGTAAAGTTTCCACAGTCAGTGATGGTTTGGGGTGCCATGTCATCTGCTGGTGTTGGTCCACTGTGTTTTTTGAGGTCCAAGGTCAACACAGACGTATACCAGAAAGCTTTGGAGCATTCATGCTTCCTGCTGCTGACCAACTTTATGGAGATGCAGATTTCATTTTCCAACAGGACTTGGCACCTGCACACAGTGCCAAAGCTACCAGTACCTGGTTTAAGGACCACGGTATCCCTGTTCTTAATTGGCCAGCAAACTCGCCTGACCTTAACTCCATAGAAAATATATGGGGTATTGTGAAGAGGAAGATGCGATATACCAGACCCAACAATGCAGAAGAGCTGAAGGCCACTATCAGAGCAACCTGGGCTCTCATAACACCTGAGCAGTGCCACAGACTGATCAACTCCATGCCACGCCGCATTGCTGCAGTAATTCAGGCAAAAGGAGCCCCAACTAAGTATTGAGTGCTGTACATGCTCATACTTTTCATGTTCATACTTTTCAGTTGGCCAAGATTTCTAAAAATCCTTTCTTTGTATTGGTCTTAAGTAATATTCTAATTTTCTGAGATACTGAATTTGGGGTTTTCATTAGTTGTCAGTTATAATCATCAAAATTAAAAGAAATAAACACTTGAAATATATCAGTCTGTGTGGAATGAATGTATACATTATACAAGTTTCACTTTTTGAATGGAATTAGTGAAATAAATCAACTTTTTGATGATATTCTAATTATATGACCAGCACCTGTATACTTTTTTTTATACATATTTACGTATCACAACACATAGGCACACAACATGTTGCAGCATGCCTACATCATGCAATATATCATTTAATTTATATTAAATTTAATTCATACATAACACAACACATATAGAAGATCCTAAACAGACAAATTTCTAATTAAGCACTGAACAGAGTAACCATTAAGACTTTCCTTCAGCCAGACAGAATGTTTTTGGGGTTCAAAGGGCAAAGGATTCTGGGTGAACTGAATCTTACATGACATCAGTTCCATGACCAGATACACACACGTACATGTGGTGTTCATTTAGATCTCAGTGGAATCAGTAGAGAGCAAAATCCTCCCTCAGCCAGACAGAAATACAGCTTAATTTATCACACTCTGACAGCGCCAAAATCCTCCATGCTAAAGACTGCGAAAGTGCTTAATGTTCACCGAAACAGATACACGAGCAGGCAAAGAAAAGGATTCTACTATTTTTTCCTGAACAGGGGAAGGAAGTAAAATAAACTAGTTAAAAACCTTTTGAAAACTGCCTCTAGAACTCCTCTGCATTCCTGCGGCCGCTGACTAGATTAAGTGTCAACTGACATTGAAAATAAATCTCCTCTTTTGCAAACACAGTAAATGTGGCTGAAGATGCTGTAATCCCTGTCAGGTGACTCAAGGTTACGGCTTCTCTTACTGAACGACAGCAATGCAACAGTGAAAAGGTGTAATAAAACACTGCCAGGATATTCTGTGACAGCAGAACACAGTGTACACTCTCAGAAAAAATATACAAAATCTGTCACTGGAATGGTACCTTTTCAAAAGGTACTAATATATAATATTTAGGCACTATTATGTACTTTTATCAGACTAATACTTAGCTTAAATGTAGTAATATGCACCCTTTAGGGGTAAATAAAGTACAAAAGTGTAACTTTCAAAAAAAAAAAAAAAAAAAAAAGTGACAACCCAGTGTAGGTTTGGTATAATACCAACATTTTGGCTCTGGTACCTTGGTACAGATGATACATCTGAAACTTTGGAGGGGTAGTTTACAGTTTCATTGTTTTTTTATATCTTAGTTTGTAAAAGGAAATGCATAATTCTAAGTCATTCTAATCATAAGTCTGGAACAAGTGGATGAATAAATGATGAAATTTGTGTATTTGTGTAAATTATATATTTGACCCTGGACCACAAAACCAGTCATAAGTCGTTGGGGATATTTGTAGCAATAGCCAAAAATACATTGTATGGGTCAAAATGATTGATTTTTCTTTTATGCCAAAAGTCATTAGGACATTAAGTAAAGATCATGTTCCATGAAGATATTTTGTAAATTTCCTACTGTAAATATATCAAAACTTAATTTTTGATTAGTAATATGCATTGCTAAGAACTTAATTTGGACAACTTTAAAGGCGATTTTCTCAATATTTAGATTTTTTTGCACCCTCAGATTCCAGATTTTCAAATAGTTTTATCTCGGCCAAATATTGTCCTCTCTCAATTTAAAAAAGTGACCCTTATGACTGGTTTTGTGGTCCAGGGTCACATATACACACATACAGTATACACACACACAACTTTATATTCTTAATGTATCATGAGCTTCCTTAAAGAATAAAACAAAACAAAAAAATCAAATCAAATCAAATCAAATCAAATCAAATAAAATCAAATAAAATAAAATACTATAAAAAGTTTGGAGTCAAACTTGGGGTCAAATTTTTTAATAAAGATATTAGTTATTTAGCAGGATGCATTAAATTGATCAAAAATTACAGTAAAGAAATGCATTATGATTTAAAATATTTATATTTATATTTATTTATATTTCAAATAAATTGTTCTTTTGAACTTTGTTCATCAAATAATCAAAAAAAAACCTAGCCTAATTCTATCACAATTTCCACACAAATATTAAGCAGTACAACTGTTTTCAACCGTGATACTAATAAGACATGTTAAGCAGCAAATTATCATATTAGACAAAGAAGACTAAAGTAATGGCTGATGAAAATTCAGTTTTGCCATAACAGGAATAAATAGCATTTTAAAATATATTCAAATACAAAACAGTTATTTAAAATTGTAATCTTATCTCACAATATTAGTGTTTTATTGTATTTTTGATCAAATGAATGCAGCTTTCGTGAGCACAAGAGGCAGTAATGACATGTTTGTCACTGAAACGTTTACACTAATAGGGATTTACTGTCAGTGGCAATAATCCAACTATTTCTGAAGCTACACAAACAAACAGCAGTTAGCTTTAACCCCAGTGAATGTAAACAGCACATACACTAATATTGATTATACTTGAGGCTCATTTTATAAACGCTCATAATCGATTGGCTGTTGGGTCACGGGCGTCATTTCAGCCCTAATCCCTCGTGAACGCCTCTCACACTCACAATCCTGCCAGATTAACCACAGATGGAGGGTGATGCTGTCACTAGGTCAGATGTTTTTACATTTCAGCACTTCAGATAACACAGATGCATTCTGTCAACACGCTGTACGGGCTGGAATGTGAACTGGAATGTTTGTTTTTTTTTTAAGTGGGAGGTTGTTTAAAACTCACTGCCTCCCTCTATAAACTAGAGCAGAAAGGGGTGTAATTTGTGCCAGTGAGCTCATTTTGCCATTAACCTTCTTACTCTATTTTAAAGACAAAACTTATCACACAGGCAATGTTACTGTCTGCTGGCAATTGTGGAAACACTCAATGTTTCATTGTTGCAGCAATCAACTCCAGATACACCACAGTCTGACATATTGAACAGACTCAAGAAACAAAATAAATCTGGCATCTACTCTTACTCAGATATATGGTCTCACTTCAAAACACAAAGAAACAAGCCATCCTGTTTGTAGAGTTGGAAGCAATGAATATAGTTTTAAAAGACTGCAACTTATTTACCTTTACTCCATGGCCCACATCATCCAGTACTGTGAAGTCGAGGGGCTTCCTGATGTACCTCACCGGCCGCTCAATGTTGGCCGGAGCGATGATCTTATGAGTCCTTGCTGTGTTTTTATTCGTTGTCAGGATGCCGATCTCTCGTCTGGCGACCTTCTCCTTATGGATGTCCACCGTCTAATGAAGATGCAAGAAAAGACAAAAACAGGATGAAAGAGTAGTCGGGTTTCCATCATAAGTTGCGAATTTAACTCATGCGCAAAATTGGAATATTGCATAAAACATTTGCGAATAAGTACCATTTCCAATGAGTCAGAGAGAACAAAAATCAACACTTCCTGATAAAATGGCCCTAAATATCACTAAGATAAGAAAAGTAGGAGTAGCCACTGAATATAATAATATTCAAATATAATAAATTACAAATTACTTGACTAAACACAAAACGGTTATTGCTTTCGGAGGTGAATGCCAGCTGTTTGGGAACACAGTCATGGTAGACCACTATGGGAGGTAATTATGCAGAAATACTTTGACGACAGACTTTGCTCGGGCATTTCAGAATGACCATAACATTTCAGATGCTGCGCAACAAAATCGGTCTGCGGGTTAGTCAGGTTATGCGGTCCCATTGCGCAAAATTTGGTGATTTGGCAAAAAAATTAAATCTCGATTTTTATGATATTTAACTAGTCAACTTGAAAATGTAACTACAACATGATTTAAGTAACTTGTTCTTTATTAACCCTCTAGTTAAAGAAAATTCTATTCCAAGTGCACCACACATGAAGTTGTCAACATGATGTAAATTTTAAACAAATCACTTGTTAAATATCTTTGCAGAAATGATGCATGAACTACAACTACATATTGTACAAACTTGTCTTGTATATTATGTGTTCAGAAATGATACGAGGAAAATGCTTTTTAAAAAAAATCTCAAAAGTCAAGGTAATTCAAATTCAAAAAGACTGAAGGTATAGACTATTAACTATAAATGTTCTGTAAAAACAACAGCCTGTCACCATGATGCAAACCTGAAATATCAGACATACAGTAGTAGTTCTTTACAGGTTTTTTATTTGATTGCGCTGCTTTTCCATTGTTTTTTGTGTGTAAACATGGATGTGTTTGACTGTTGCGCTCGCGTCTCTTGCAGTGTCTCATGCATGAAACGGCAGTCTAAAAACACTGCGCTCAAGTTAAAAGTAGTTATTGCATGTTTTACCTATTCCACTGCCCGCGTCGCATCCTTGTCAACACAAAAGTGCATTCTGTTTGAATGGCGCTTAGCGATATATTTATGGTCCTTCACAGAGCACGTCACACGTGAGCGGTTAATCACGTGCGCCGACATGTGGTTGGATCATTCGATTCCTAAAAAATTAAATCGTGGCAAAACATTAAATTCGAATTAATCGATAAAATCTGTAAAATCGCCCAGCCCTAGTCACATTACATTTTTGAATGCTCATGTGGAATTTCTTCAGAAAATGCATTTCCATCTCCCATTATTCGCATTAACCCTTTTTCGCACAAGTCAAAAACCACCTCAAGCGAGCAACTTTTTTGCGAATTAAGGGATTTCTTTTCAAAATTTGGCATTGCCATCACTCGTTTCAGATGCGATACTTCAAAATGCGCATAAAAAGAGGGTGATGGAAATATAGTGACAACAAGGTTAAGAATCAGTCTATGATTTGTTCACATGCTAGTCAGGATCTTAACACTTTTTTTTGTATTTTTAGTTTTTTAATAGTCTGGGCTAAGTAAGATTTGTATTTAAAGAAATTTAAAAACAAAAGAAATTTAAATAAAAAATTTTAGCGACTACATTTAAATCACAAAAAATGTATTAGTGACACTACTTTTAAACTAGAACACACTAAATTTATTAGTGACAGTAAAGACAGTTTCATTTACTATTTAACAAAATATTTCTACTTTATATAAATGCTTCCTATTCAATGAATACTGAAAAAAAATGATCACAGTTTCCCCAAAAATATTAAGTGGCACAACTGTTTTTAACCAGACCATAAACGTGACATACTGTTAATGTGAAGTTAGTGTGGTGATGTTGAAAGCGGTGTGCAGTTTTAATGTCGGACACTGAAGTTTTTTTTTCGGCGATGTGATTCACTGCAGTGTCTGTACCCTGCTGGGCGAGACAACTCCGGGTGCTGTAAAGGAGCTTTTGAAGAAATGAAACACTTTTGACCTTAAAAGAGACACCATTAAAAGAGACACCATTAAAAGAGAAAAAACCCTAATGGTGTATAAAACAGCAGGCTGCCATTATTTCTCAGACAAATAGAGCACAGAAATCATATGCTGCGCCTCAATTTGCCTACTTGTACTACACCTTATACGTACTCCAGTATTAGGCTGTACTATAGCGTGATAAAATCATTATTTTAGGCTCAATACAAACTGATGTGAAAGTTTCAGCCTCTGCAGCCATTTCTTGCAACATTTCTACAACTGAAAAACATTGTAATATTAGCCCAAAAAGTATACATAGATGCATACAAAAAATATTGGTAAAATAAATGGTATTATGTCAGAAATGTGGGATATTCATATTGAATTTTATTATAGGAGTAATGGAATAAAATCATAGTATTTATATGTGATTAAGCAATAGCATGTGTGCATTTATACTAAATGTTTTTAGGCTACTGTTTTTCATACAAATACCTATAGTTATATGTGTGGTTTTAACTGTTTATCATGATTTAAATGTATGCTACTATGGAAGACCAATGGTTATTTAAAAAAATAAATAATACTCAGAATAATAAAATTTCAACAAAATTAGGTTGCTACAATTTTTACAGATGTTACTGATTTTGATAATGAACAAAAATTTACGTCTGCATCCTAACTCAAGCTACTTAGAAATGTGCATTTCTAAGAGACAAAAAAATATATTATTATTAATATTATCTGGCAACACAAACCTGTTTCTTGATTTGAAACAATATCACTCATTAGAACATGCTGCAACTAAGATTTTTTTTTTTTCTATTAAGATATTTATTTTGTTAAGGAAATTAAGAAACAACTTTCACTTTAGAGCAAAACTCATTGCAACTCGATATCGACTGATATGAAAATTTATCGTAATAACTTTTTTGGCCATATCGCCCAGCCCTAGTAGTAGTACTATAAGAAGTACATACTATAAAATACTAGTTTTTTTTGTCAATATCTTCAAAACTGAACTTGATATTGATATTATTTTTGGTTTGTAGTGAAGACCGTTGAGTTTCTGAGTGTATTTGACAATAATCACAGACACTAGTCCATATTGTGTAACTTAGGGTTTGAGTGAATTTAACTTTACATTTGATTAATTTCATGACATTCTGTGTTACACAGTTAATGGCATTCTTAGGACTATAGATTTTGTGATTATGCACGTGTTTTACACACTGCTGATGTCACAGGCCTCTATGTTTTTGTTCACAATTCAGGAATTTTCCATGGAACCTCTGACAGAACTCAGTCTGAGAAATTTTGTCCTAAATAATCTACCCTACAAAACACATCTGTCATCTTTAACATAAAACACACAGTGGAAACTGATCACATATAGTAATCAGAAGAATATGAGAAAAGTCCCCCATTATGGAATTATGCCATTACATTATAAGTTTGATGAATGGCTTAAAAATAAATACGCAGATGAGCTTTTCAATTATTTCTGCCTATCTACAGTACAATCTATGCAAAGGCCAAACTCACTGGCACAAAAGGCTGACACAATGAACTCTGAATGGCTCTGCATATCTTGCACTCAGTAGAACTGAGGTTTCAGCTTCACATAAAGGCTCAGTTTTACTGATTCCTCAATTAGGCTTCATGGGCAACAAGTTTACCAGTAACACACCATACAGCACCAATTAAAATGTTTACTGCCTTCCCCCTGATCTGAAGCCTCTCTTTCTGTGCAGTGCTGTCAGAGGGAACAGTACTCTCTCTGGCACACGAGAGACTCTGAGCAGATGTGGCAGGCCTCCTGTTGGAGATGAAAGGCCAGCAGTGTCTGCAGCGCAGACACACAGAGGATCCCATTCATTTCACAAAGATGTGGAGTCAGAGCAGCTCCAGCTCCTATTCAACATCAGGAAGAAGGAGGCTTGTGCACTGCGCTCTTCTTTTAAACCAGATGAATTTAAAAGAAGTTTTCTCCTTATTACTTAGTCATCTCAAAAGAAGCTAGCACACTGATGCACTACTGATGTAATATTTGATACAGAAGCCCTTGGTTTACACACACAGCTGTGGAACTCAAAAAACTGCCCTGAAAACTAAAATATAATCAAAAGTACTTGCATAATAAATAAAATAATATATATATATATATATATTAAAATGAAAAAGTTGCTTTTTTCATTACTAAATGAAGCAATAATCAGGGCTCTAGACTGCGACCAAGATGGTCGCATTTGCAACAATCTTTCGAGAATGTGCGCGTTAAAATTGTGCGAGTGCATGGTTTGTGCTGCTCCAAAGCATCAGCTCCATACAGCGCTGAGCCGCGGAACATTGTAGCAGGAGTCAGATTTCACTGATCACGTGAAGAGTTGATCACGCTTCAGGTGTAGAGCCTAGTTTATACTTGCCACATCAGCATGAGTGCGAAGTTGCATGCAGCACGTGGCAAAAATGATGTGAATAGTAACCTTTTGAGCGGTATGGTCCCACATATGGGATTTAGAACGTTCGGTGACGTCGCATAACTGCCAAATTCAAACTGTGGTTTTGCGTGTTGGCTGGCGCTGAGCCAGAGAGAGAGACGTGCACTGTGATTGTCATATCACAACTATGCAGTGTTCTTAACCACATAATGCATATTTTAGGTTTCAGACATTTAAATACACAAGTACTAGTAAAACAATACATTTAGAGCTTGTAAAATACACACAGATGTCTATGGAAGCAACAATAACAATCCATTCAAATTTAATTTGCCAATGTGTTTTATTCATATCAGATACACAGTGTAAGTAACTATAAAGTTCACTCTATTCTTCATCCAGTTCACCGGCCACTTACAGTGGGGAAAAAAAATATTTGATCCCCTGCTGATTTTGTACGTTTGCCCACTGACAAAGAAATGATCAGTCCATAATTGTAATGGTAAGTTTATTTGAACAGTGAGAGACAGAAAAACAAAAAAATCCAGAGAAATGCATTTCAAAAAAGTTATAAATTGATTTGCATTTTAGTGAGTCAAATAAATATTTGATCCCTTATCAATCAGCAAGATTTCTGGCTCCCAGGTGTCTTTTATACCGGTGACGAGCTGAGATTAGGAGCACTCTCTTAAAGGGATAAAAAAAAACACCTGTCCACAGAAGCAATCAATCAATCAGATTCCAAACTCTCCACCATGGCCAAGATCAAAGAGCTGTCCAAGGATGTCAGGGACAAGATTGTAGACCTACACAAGGCTGGAATGGGCTACAAGACCATCGCCAAGCAGCTTGGTGAGAAGGTGACAACAGTTGGTGTGATTATTCGCAAATGGAAGAAACACAAAATAACTATCAATCTCCCTCGGTCTGGGGCTCCATGCAAGATCCAACATCGTGGAGTTTCAATGATCATGAGAATGGTGAGGAATCAGCCCAGAACAATGATCTCAAGGCAGCTGGGACCATAGTCACCAAGAAAACAATTGGAAACACACTACGCCGTGAAGGACTGAAATCCTGCAGCGCCCGCAAGGTCCCCCTGCTCAGGAAAGCACATGTACAGGCCCGTCTGAAGTTTGCCAATGAACATCTGAATCATTCAGAGGAGAACTGGGTGAAAGTGTTGTGGTCAGACGAGACCAAAATTGAGCTCTTTGGCATCAACTCAACTCGCCATGTTTGAAGGAGGAGGAATGCTGCCTATGACCCCCAAGAACAACTTGATCCCATGTTGTTGGGGGTGTTTTTCTGCTAAGGGAACAGGACAACTGCACAGCATCAAAGGGACGATGGACGGGGCCATGTACCGTCAGGGCCAGGGCATTAAAGCCAGGGCATTGAAAATGGGTCTGGAAAAATAAAAATAATCTTAATATCAACCAATATAGAGATTATTTGTGGGATTATATTAGTCTTGACACAACTTCTGCTGCCACATTAGATCAATCTCTCTGGGCTCCTTTGATCAGCTCCATCACCTAGTGTGAGTGGGGGTCCCGATTCTGTCCGGCTGTGGTTTTTGTTGTTGGCGTGGGGTGGCGATATGGGCCTGGGGCATCTGGGGGTTCCCTGGGGATGGGTTTCTTGGGGGGTTCGGCGCTGGGGCTGCGACCTTGGCCTGGATGGGGTATTGGTGACTCTTGGGTGCTGTTTTTCTGGCGGCTGCATGCGGCGCTGCTGGGGATGCCTGTGCCGGCGGACGTAGGTTGCCAGCCTGGCGGCCGCACTGTTCCAGGGTTGGTCCGGGGGGGGCTTGGGGTTCTGGGGGCACTCTGCCTCCGGGTTGGGGTTACGGCTGGGCCTGGGGGGCCTGGGTCCTGGTTGGTGTGCCGCCGGGAGCATGGGTTGGTGCATGCGCTTGGGCCCGGCTCTGGTGTGGGGGTTTTCGGGGGGGGGGGGTCTAATAGAGGCGGGGTAAGTGGGCTTTACCTGGGTGTCTTATTGTCTTATGTAGTCTGGGAGCTGACTGAATGATGGGGTGGGGTAGTTTTTCCTCTGCTGTGGGGTCTGGTGGGCCGCCCCGGGCTGCCATGGGCCCTGGTCTGGATGGGCCTGGGCCCCCCGCCCTGGGCAGATTTGGGGTAACGGGGGTGCCTATGGGGGTCAGCGGGGGAGCTGGCTCCAGAGGGGGGGTATTTTGCCCCCTCTGATGCTTTCCTCCCCATCCCTTAGGCTTCACTTCTCCCGCTCCATCACACCAACACATAGGTAGGGTTTTGAGGTGCGGGTGCGTCGCTGGGATGCGGGGGAGGTGGTACTCCTCTGTCTCCTCGTGGCCGCCTGCATCTCAATCACGCATTACAGCTTAGACATTCTCATTACTTACTGTCACATGACACATACATATAGGGCTTTGGGGGTGGGCACACTGAATGGCATCCGGAGGGCGGTCTGTTCATTCAGCCTTCCCTCTGGTGCCAGTGCCCACTTCTCAATTTTAAAGTTGCACATAGACATTGAGGGCTCTAGGGAGGGGACGAGCTGACACAAGCTTGTGGAGGGTGCCCCTCCCCTGTTTTAAAGCACCCCTGTTTTAAAGCACCTTAGAACAACACACACCAACACTACATTTGAGCGGGTGGGGTGAAGCATGGGGTCTTTTTTTTTTTTTTCTCACACCCCTGTTCTCTGTTCTCTGTCTGGGGCCGGGGGCTGTGAGGATGAGCTGGCCGCCCGGTCGGGGTCTGGGCTGTTGGTTTTCTCTGCTGCTGCGGGGACCGGGGTGGTCTTCCTGTCCCCACGAAGGGGGTTCAGCTCCGGGATCGGGCGCTGACTACCCCTCTGGGGGTGGTGGTGCCTGGATCTAGGAGTATAGAGTGCATATGGGGAGTGTGAGTGTGGGTACCGTGTCCATTTTTGTGTGTCTACATGTGGGGCGAGGGTGTGAATATTCGTTTGCGTGCATGAGGGTGGGAACGTATGCTTGTGTATATGTGTGCTTGTTCGTCTACGTCTATGTGTCAGGTCGGGCCTTAGACTCCACCTCACTCATCATCTCAGTCGACCCCCACCCCACCACCATGCCCTGCCGGTGGAGGATGCCGCCGGTGCGTTGGTGGTTTCTCGCGCTGGGGCAGGATGCTCGTGTGAGCGCCGGCCCACTCTCGGTGGTCGCTTGGCGGGGCCTGGCCCTACTGGCCTTGCTGGGCCCCGATTGGGGGGTGGGGGGCCTTTGGGTCTCCGGGCCCAGGGCCCGGTCTGCCCTGGTGTGGTCGGCTGCCGGTGGAGCCTGCGGGCTTGCCGCCACGGCACCCTGGCGCGTCTACACTGTGGCTGTCGGAGGTCCCACCTTCGGGCTCTCCTCTGCCCTTTTCTGGGTGGAGGCCGCGGTTGTCCCTGCGGTGGTTCTCCTGGGGGTCCCGTGCCCTGGGGGGCCCCCGGATGTTTGGGGCCCGGGTCTTTTCCATGCCTGCTTCATGCCTTGCGGGATGGCGCTGTTGTTCCCCACACACACTATTAAACATTTACATGGAGGAACCTTATGAACACAAGCGCGCTCACACACACAGGTGTACACTCAAGCATTCACATTGGTGTAAAAACAGGTGCTCACAGACACACATTGTCTTGATCTGCTGTTGCTTCAAAACTTATTTTGTAATATTAGTTATGTGTGCTGCTCAATAACATTTAACATTTAGAATTTATTGTGATTCATACAGATGTTGGTTGTTGCTGCAGTCTCTCTGATGTTGTCTCTTCTGTTGTTTTCTTCTGTTGTTTTCTCTTTTTGTCAGCAGGTATCGAAGCAAATTGTCTGTTTTTTTTGTTTGTTTGTTTTTTGTTTTTTTCTTTCTTCTTTCTCTCTCTTGTTTTCTCTGTCCCCTGGTCTTGTCTGTCATAGTGTGGTTAAATAAAAGGGTATATACAATTAAATTAATTAATTAAAAAAAGAAAAAATGATGAAAAATGTGAATGATGATAGCATAGCTACACATACGTACTGTCATGTGTTATCTGTGTTACTGACAGGCCGGGAAAAAAAAAGAAAAAAAAGAAAAGAAAATGGGTCGTGGATGGGTATTCCAGCATGACAATGACCCAAAACACACGGCCAAGGCAACAAAGAAGTGGCTCAAGAAGAAGCACATTAAGGTCCTGGAGTGGGCTAGCCAGTCTCCAGACCTTAATCTCATAGAAAATCTGTGGAGGGAGCTGAAGGTTCGCGTTGCCAAACGTCAGCCTCAAAACCTTAATGACTTAGAGAGGATCTTCAAAGAGGAGTGGGACAAAATCCATCCTGAGATGTGCAAACCTGGTGGCCAACTACAAGACACATCTGACCTCTGTGATTGCCAACAAGGGTTTTGCCACCAAGTACTAAGTCATGTTTTGCGAAGGGGTCAAATACTTATTTCACTCATTAAAATGCAAATCAATTTATAACTTTTTTGAAATTCGTTTTTCTGGATTGTTTTGTTGTTATTCTGTCTCTCACTGTTCAAATAAACCTACCATTAAAATTATAGACTGATAATTTCTTTGTCAGTGCACAGCAAAATCTCCAGTGTTAAAATCCTAGTGTTGAGGACTTTTAGAGTAAAGTGTTAAAGTTGCGGTGTTGAATTTGAGAGGATTAACACTAGCTAGTGTAAACAGCACCCTCTGGCCGGTGTAAAAACAGAGAGTCACCCTTATTAACACTGCTGAGTGTTATTAGTCACATCCGGGACATGTGCTCATGTGCGCGCCTGACCCATCTGAAATATTTTTCACAGGCGCCATTTTCTTTGCACGAGATGCAGAGCATATGAGGATGGAAAACTGCGAAATTAAGTGTTTAATCTTACTCACAAAATGTGTTTTGTAATATCATATCGTTTTATAACGATATTTAACGTATTTGCTGTGTGCATAAACATTTCTCAACGACATTTCCTTTCACTCGCAATGCGGAACAGACGAGGACATCGTTTCTTTTCTAAGGGAAATCCGAAAGTAAGTGTTCTCATCTCATTTAATATATGTATTTTATAACATCATATTGATTTATAGCTATATTTATGTGCTGTGCTCTCCTAAACTTTTTCTCAGAGAGCTATTTTCTTTCATTCGCGATGGGGAGCAGATGGGGAAGTTGGTTTTATCAAGGAAAACACCAAAAGTAAGTGTTTTACCTCATTCACATTATGTATTTTATAAGATGATATTACTTTATGACGATATTTAAATGCTGTGCATGTCTAAAGGAGCCTAAACTTGTCTCAGATTTGAAATGCTATGCAGTGCAGACGCGAAGATCGCTTAGGAAGGGGAAAGACCAGAAGTAAGCATTTTACCTCATTTAAAATATGTATTTTATAACATCATATTGATTTATAGCGATATTTATGTGCTGTGCTCTCCTACACTTTCCTCAGGGAGATATTTTCTTTCACTCGCGAGACGGGGAAGTTGGTTTTAACAAGGAAAACATAGAAAGTAAGTGTTTTACTTCATTTACTATATGTATTTTATAAAATAATATTTAATAATAGTATTTGTATGCTGTGCGTGCCTAAACGATCCGAAACGTTTCTCACAGATGAAATTTGAATTGATATATGATTCTGTGTGCCCCCCCCCCCCCCCCCAATTTTACAGGAGCACTTTTGTGATGCTGTAAGTGGGAGTGGATTTCTTGCTTGGCTGAAAACTGCAGAGAACAACATCTTGTCGTGCTGAAAAAAAGAAAGAGACTACACCAAGGAGGTCCAAATGCCATTGGCACAGACTTTGTTCAGTGAGCATTGACATACATTCAGCGTTGATGGTAATGAATGACATGCTGTTGTTTAAGCAGATAAATGTAAGCACTATAAACCCAATGACATTCAGAATAGGGCTGCACAATTAATCAAATTTCTAATCGCGATTACGATTATGGATGCCACGATTACATAATCGTTCAAAGCCACGATTACAAAAATAAATAAACAATTAAAAATGCCCATTGCATTATTCTTTGTGCTTTAGAGGTGTTTGCAGCGCGGGGTTTAACAAACTCAAACACACTGGATAAAAGACATTTTGTCTAACTGATAGTCCTTCTCACTCTGTTGTGCATGATAGATATGTTAAACGCCAAACGTGTCAAAAGCAGAACAAAATAGCGGTACTCGTTTGAACTGTGCGCCACACTGACCTTTTATCCGCTCGCCTCAAAAGAAAACAGCGCAGCGCGAGCTTAGAGCGTATGCGTTTATTACCATGACCTGCGATCATGCACTAAACAACGCTGTGAAATCCAGTAAGAAGCACTCGAGTTCAGCGCAGAGTTCTCCAGTATAAATAAAGTCTCTTTACTTTAAACTAGTTTAAAGCCAAATAAATCGGAGCTGTGCAACAACGGTCCAGTTAGAAGACGTTTCAATCCACAAATCACCCACATTTACCATAGTTTTACTGTACTAACACTAACGGTAACAATGGTACGGTGGCAGAAAAGTAGGATATTCATATTGAGTATTATGTTATTAATATATTAAATATGTTAAAGGAGTAATGGAATTTAATTACATTATTTTGTTAATTATTCTATCAGTTGATGTGGATTTGTAATTGACAATGTCTTTAGGCTACTGTTTTTCAATGCAAACACCATAGAAACCATATAGCTAGGCTACTTTTTTATGAGGTGCTGTACTTTTGGTTATGTATAAAAGATGAGGCTTTTACAGTTTTCACAATGGTACTGTCAAATGTACATCTGCATCCCAACTCAAGCTCATGTTCTAATGTGCATTTCTAACAGACAAAACTTGTAATATAACATGTTCAGTGCTACCAAATCAGGTGCTGGTGCCACTGCTCTCCAATGTTAGTCTGGAGCCCTGATCATATAAATTGTATTGTAAAATGTTACTGTAATTTTAAATTTCGTCTGTTTAATTGTAAATGAAATATATTGCTTTAGTAAACCATTTTTTCTTTTTTTTTTTCCTTTTAGTTTTAGTATAATATTATTATACCATCTCCTCATTTGTACGTCGCTTTGGATAAAAGCATCTGCTAAATGATTAAATGTAAATGTAAATGTAAATACCATGCATAATTTTACCTTTTTTTTGTTTAAAGAAGAAACCAAACCAATGCATAGTTGACATTTGAGGCTCAATGCTAAAGAAAAGCTATAAAAGTTCAGGAAGAGTGTTTTCAGTCTTTTTATATATATATTTTATATAAAAATAAGCTTCAAACAATGGCATAAATCTGATCAAAATAATTGTTATTAATAATCGCAATTACAATCTCAAGGGAATAATCGACAATTATGATTTTTGTCATAATCGTGCAGCCCTAATTCAGAATACATATGGACCAAAAAATAATATGTATTTTGTGCCTTTGCATTGATTTGCTGACATTACGTTTTAATTGTTGTAAGAACATGTTCTTTACATGTATTGAAAACATTTTGGTGAAGGGAAAAATATTTGCAATGTTTCAATTAAAATAAATAAATGTAAACATGCATTGTTTTGTGGATTAATTTTTTAATATTTTTTTTTATCTGAACACGGACCACACAATGAACTCAATTCGAGTCAAATTTAACACTCCTGAAATGTATATATGACTCCCTCCATTTTGTAGTTAAAATAACACTTTCGAAAGTGTGAAATATGTACATTACTTACAGAGTACATTTTAACTCAATTTGAGTCAAATTTAACACTCCTGAAATGTATATATGACTCCCTCCGTCTTGGAGTTAAAATAACACTTTCTAAAGTGTATACATTTCAGGAGTGTTAAATTTTACTCAAATTGAGTTAAATGTACACTGGCTTTTTGCTGTGTGGGCATACGTACAAAATCAGCAGGGGACTGTATCCCCACTGTACTTGCATGTATTTTGGGAGAAACTGATGAATTCACATGCTGTAAATCCAACTGACAAACTCTCTGAACTGCAGCGCGAACAAACAATGGCGGCGCCCGTCTCACATTACAGATCACGATCAAGATCATTTATAAAGGTGTTTAAACAACAAAACACACTCATTTACACATATTTGTGAATCGGAATATCAGATTGTTCATGACATGGTAAGCAAGTTTGTGAATATATTAAATAAAAAATGAAAAATGAAATAAAAGAGATCCATCTGTCATACAGTGTTATTGTGGTGTGTCACGTGACAAGCATGACGCGTCGCCATGGAAACAGTAGGGGAAATGTTCTAAAGTAACAGTCGCCTTAAAAAAAAAAAAAAAAAAAAAAGAAAAAAAAAAAAACTCACTCTGGGGGGACCGCTAGAATATTTTAAACTCACAACTGAAAGGGTTAAGGAAACAATTGCAGACGGAGAATTTGGTTCTCAAGCTAAAGTAAAGTAAAAGACTGCTTCTTAAACCAGAGACGATGAACATGTTGGTATTCTTGTGGGAAAACATGCAAATCCTGTCAGCGACAGCCAGTTTAGTTTTACTTTTCTTTTTGTTTTCATTTTGAAAAGCTTGTTATCTTTGCGGTTTACTCATGTTACAATATGAAGGCTTACTTGCTTGCTTTTTTTATTTTTTTTTTATTCCAGACAATTATCTTTTCTTGTAAAACATGACAACAAGATAGCAAATTTGAAAGCGAAAGCATCTGAAGCTTGGGTTATAATATAGCAAAAGAGGAACTCCTGTTCACAAAATTCTAAATCACAAATGATACTACCGATGAAAAAGAACGGGTTGAATGTTAACCACTTTTGTTACCATATAACTATAAACTATGATAAAAGTTAATCAGCATGCATTGATTAATCCCATGTTGTAGCAAATAATAAAAAATAAAAATGTAATAATTCTGACCAAATTATGTGCTTGTGCGACCCACTGAGAAAGTCAGTTGCAAAAGAGCGACCAGTGGGAAGAATGAGTCTAGAGCCCTGGGCCCGTATTCCTAAAGATTCTAAGAATCCTCTCAGAGAGCTCCTAATTTAGCTTAAAAATTAGCTTAAAAGTGATTCAGGACCAATCTGAGAGCAACTCTGAGCGAGGAAAAGACAAACACTTTTATCTTAGTGAGGAGGCGGGGCTGACCCCGTTGCTAGGTATGACACAGTCTTTTGAAGACTGTGATTGGTTGGTTGTCCAAGAAGGAAATAAAAGAGCGCTTTTAAGAGTAGGGTTTATTATAAGCCTTCACTTTGAAATTACAGGCGTAATATTTTCTGTTTTACCGTACACTCTAAAAAACGCTGGGTTATTTTTTCAACCCAAATGCTGGGTTGACACCGCTGGGTAAGGACGTTGGGTTGTTTTAACCCAATTTTGGGTTGAAAATTAGTCTTCATCATAACCCAGCGGGGCTGGGTTGGGAACGCGGACCTGAAGGAGAGCACGCACGTCACGTCAACATCGGACGACACCAGTGCGAGAAGCCGCCATTTTCTCTGCCTGAAAGAAGCGAGAAGCGAGTGAAAGACGTTATGGTAAGTAAAGATTAAAAATGTAAAGTCATCATTCATTGTTTGTGTCCCGGAGTATTTTGAGGTTTTATGGAAGGAAAATAGTCCGAAAAGAGCTTATATTGAAAAATACACGGACGCGGTTTTCGCCTCAGAAACGGAGGTCTTAACGGCCTCTTTTACTGAACGGAAGAGATACTTTTAATATAACAGTTAACGTCCGTGAGTGTCTTATGTCATATTTACATAATATTTTACAATATCTGCACGTTTTGAGGTGTTAATGGACGGTTATGTTAATTCGTTATCTTGTTTTTCGCGGTTAAACTCAATGTACGTTAGTTTACTAAAGGAAACGGCGTTATGTAATAAAGACTAACGTTAGCATAATTATTTTGAGGCTGATGATTGTTAAAAGTAATGTTTTGTATGTAATATTTCAGACTTGTTGAGCTTGTCTTCATTGTGCTCGCGCCGGGAGTTAAGGACACAGAAGCCTGCTTGTGTGAGGAGGCGATTTTCTCAGCTTCTTCAAAAGAGAGGGAAAGACGGTTTTAAGGCAAGTAAACTTCATAATTCCATCATGTTATCATTTTATTTTTTTACTAAGACTAAAACAATGTTTGTTTTTGTAGATGTTGAAAGCCAGAGACATAGGAGAGCATCTTTCTTTTGAGATTGATGCAAGTTATTTTTAGAAAATAAATGTTTCTGTTGTCTCCTGCCTGTTTACTTCATATTTTGATGCAACAACAGTATGATTACATGTTCATATTTTATTTAAACCATTGATATCCCTTTTTTTCATTGCAGAACTCAAACTAACTTTGGAGATAAGGACACAGAAGCTTGCTTGTGTGAGGAGGCGGCGATTTTCTCAGCTTCTTCGGAAGAGAGGGAAAGACCGTTTAAGGCAAGTAAACTTCATAATTCCATGTTATAATTTTTTTTTTACTAAGAGTAAAATAATGTTTGTTTGTTTTTTGTAAATGTTGAAAGCCAGAGACATATGAGAGCATCATTCTTTTGAGATTGATGCAAGTTATTTTTAGAAAATAAATGTAAAAAGAAAACAACAGAATTGTCTTCTGCCTGTTTATTTCACATTTTGATGCAACAACAGTGTGATTACGTGTTCATATTTTATGTAAACCATTGATGTCTGTTTTTTTTTATTGCAGAACACAAACCAACTTTGGAGTTGTCTGATTTGGAGAGTCATCATTCTTGGTCTTCCTTTCTTAAAGGAATAGTTCACACAAAAAATAATTTACTTGCCCTCATGTCATTCTAAACCTATAAGACTTTTGTCTGTCTTTAGAACACAATTGAATATATTTTTAATTTTCTCTCATAATTTTTTGTTAATCCATTGAGAGTCTAAATAATCAGTATTTTCAAGCTTCAGAAATACAGAGTTATTGTAGAAGTAATCCATGCCTATATTTATATATGAATAAATCTTAAATTATATGATAGCGAACATGTCTGTTCAGAAGAAAATATTGGTCTCCCAGACTTGCAATGGAGGACAAAAATTGAGAGAATATTAAATATATTTATTTGTGTTCCAAAAATTAGCAGAGTTTGGAACAACATGTGGTAAAGTAAATTATGACCATTTTCATTTTTTGGTGAACTAACCTTTTAAAGAGCAGCCCTCCACGTACATGGAAATTTGTGAGGTATGTGAATGTCATGACTGTTTTAATGTTTCAGTAAAGTAGTAGCTTTCTGAAAGCAGTATATTTATTTAAACAATATTACATGCCCTCACACTAGTGCTGCCATTATAGCATTCTAGAGCGCTGTGGTAGACAGAGACATTAAACAACCACACAAAGTGGTTGAAATGATAAAACAGACTATTTACCTATCCCTACTGATGTGGATGCACCTCTATCTGAAAATGGATAGTTTAATTAAATGTTTTCTTTTTTCAAATGTTTTTCTCTTTTTAGGCCACTGATGAAGAACAGGCGGCGACTGGGATGAATGCTGGTCAAAGAGGAGAATGACCTTTCCCCCAAACTGATGCAACAGTGGTTTTAAAGGAGGACGCTGCCCTGGATGATGTGAAAGTGACGTGACATACGACCAAGAATGGTGACCTATACTCGGAATTTGTGCTCTGCATTTATCCCATCCTAAGTGCACACACACAGAAGTGAACACATACACACATCGTGAACACACACCCGGAGCAGTGGGCAGTCATTTCTGCTGCGGCGCCCGGGGAGCAGTTGGGGGTTCAGTGCCTTGCTCAAGGGCACCTCAGTCGTGGTATTGAGGGTGGAGAGAGCGCTGTACATTCACTCCCCCCTTCTTCATGACTATATCAATTATGCTAAAGAGATCATGAAAATTGGCAGTGATGCATGATCTGTATTCATGGACTATGAAACAAACTATAAGTGTATAATTTGTAAAAACCAAATGTTAAATGATTGCTCTGTGTTGTTTAGTAGAAATGGAGTTTACACTGTCATTCATACACATGCTCACATTCTTTCACACACACGCTTCTGTTAAATGTTATAATATCAGTGTTAATGTTGTGGTTTATTTGTGTACTCTCATGCCAGAATAGTTTGTAAAGAGGTTAACTAACTAATTGTACAATTATTGTATAATAGTGTTTTTGTATATTTTATACAATATATAAAATTTCCAAAAAAAAAGTCAAATTTGATCTTAAAAGTTATATTCAACAAGTGTTCAATGCTTCATTTATAAACTCTGTAGCTGTTAATGCCATATATTTCTGCATTTCTTCTTACATGCATGTTACTTTTTGACTGTTTTCTCTTGTTGTTTTTAATAAATATTTATCTTTTGATACTCTTCTTTGTGTGTAAAAGTGATTTTAAAATGAACAAGATTTGTAGGTTTAATGCCTAGCTCGATTTGGGTTAATTTTAACCTAGCAATGTAGTAATTTTAAACCATAAAAAAGCAACCCAGCATGCTGGGTTAAACATAATAACCCAACTTGTTGGGTTAAAATAACCCAGCGCTGGGTTCGTCCCTTTTTGACCCAGCGCTGGGTTGCCAAAATAACCCAAATTGGGTTGTTTTTAACCCAGCAGTTTTTAGAGTGTACTCTCTCTCTCTCACACACACATTATATATGTATATATGTATGTATATGTATATGTATATGTATATTATTTTTTTATTTACCATGCT
>CM041807.1:23641235-23706235 GCA_023376895.1 Aspiorhynchus laticeps | reverse complement strand
AAGCAAAAGGAGCCCCTACCAAGTATTGAGTACATATACGGTAAATTAACATACTTTCCAGAAGGCAACAATTCACTAAAAAAAATTTTTTTATTGGTCTTATGAAGTATTCTAATTTGTTGAGATAGTGAATTGGTGGGGTTTTGTTAAATGTGAGCCTAAATCATCACAATTAAAAGAACCAAAGACTTAAACTACGTCAGTCTGTGTGCATTGAATTTATTTAATACACGAGTTTCACAATATGAGTTGAATTACTGAAATAAATGAACTTTTCCACGACATTCTAATTTATTGAGATGCACCTGTATGTCTACACGTCACGATTAAAATTCACAAGAAGTTGCTTAGTGGCATGAATATGGCAAGCATACCATTCTACAAGGACTGCTTGATTTAGGGGGCAATTTTTTTTTTTTTGTCTTTTGTACCCAATAAATATTCCACTTGCAATAAAAAAATAAAAAAATAAATTAAAATGGGTTTGCTGTGCTTGTTTGTAGGGCTGCACAATTTGTCAGAAATGTGTGATTATTTATAATATCAACACAATTATATACCAATAATAATAATAATGTATACTACTACTACTACTACTACAACTAATAAATAACTAAAAACAATTACAACAAACAAAATAAAAAATATTGAATAAAATTAAAATAAAAAATGAATATTTAAGAAAAATAAAAAATATAATTGTAAAATTAAAATACTAATATTTAAAGATGTGTTAATTTCTTAATTTTGTAACGTTAAACTAAAGTGCTTCACATTATATTGAAATGGAGTTTTGAAGAGAACATTTTGTGTTCCTCAATGCACATGAAAGAGACCAAAACTGAAAGTAGATGCATAATCAAACTAAGACATATTGCGATTTTGGTTTTATTTTGATTAATCTTGCAGCCCTACATTTTAAAGTTCACACTGAATGCCTAATGCAATTAAGCCTTGGACCTTGTGTCAACAGGTTGTATCATTCAAGACACATCATGACATTGAGGGGATCATGTGAAAGGGCCTTCACTGTGTTTTTTGTCATTTTGTAGATCATTTCCCATCTTTTGAAACTCATTGTACAATTTCTACAGGAACAGTCCTACAATGTCTTGCTCAAGGGTCTTTCACCACACTCTAAAAAATGCTGGGTTAAATACAACCCAGTGCTGGGTAAATATAGGACAGAACACATGCTGGGTTGTTTTCAACCAACAGTTGGGTTAAATGTTTAACCCAACCTTCTGGGCAGTAACCCAACCGCTGGGTCTAAACAACCCAATTGCTGGGTTAGTCCATATTTTACCCACCGCTGGGTTGTATTTAACCCAGCATTTTTTTAGAGTGCACCCACAGAGGACGACAAGAAGATGCTTCTACTCTAAACACATTCTGAAACTGCTCAACAGTAAAAGAATTAAACATCACTGTAAAACGGATTTGGAACGACATGACCCTGCTGAAAAAACAAAACAGAAAAAAAAAAAAAAATCATCACAGAAAATTCTAATGTTTCCACTACAAATACCATTACAAACAACCAACTTTTAACCATTAAAACCATTATGGTTTTCTGTAGTGTGTTTTGGGACATATTCCATTATGATTTATTGGTTTTAACAATCCACCAATAGAAGGCGACCAATTAGAAACCCACAGAGTCCATTACAGTTTCCATTAAAACCAATACAAGTCCCATTATAAATTTTGTAATGTGTCTATTGTTTTTTTTCAGCAGGGGAGGGTGTGTAATTAATTTTTTTTTTTTTTTTTGGGTGAACTAACCCTTTAAACAATGGACTATAGCCCAAGCATTTGTCAAATAAATAGTAAATAAATTAAACTGTTAAACTTTCGTTTCCAATCAACAGGATAAAGCTAATTCTAATTAAATTAAAGACAACACTACTTTACATGCGACTGCATAGTTTTTAGATGTAGTGTAAAGTAGTTACATAGTTTCTAAAGTAGTGTGTTAGTTACGTAAAAAGTTGTTTTTTCATCACCTTTTGAGAGAGAGTGTTGTCTTTCTCACTGACACAAGCATGCTCAGAGAGAAAAAGATAGAAGCCGCATACATATAAAGATGTTGAAATGGAAACTGTTGCACTAGGTTTATGACAGAATATATTTGAGGCACTTCTGAATATGAGTGTGTTGACATTAATAACTGAGCATTCAGAACATTTGATCTGACATAGCACACAGCCATGTTATTACTGCATGTACTATTTACAGCAAGCATATATGAGCATTTTAAGCAGCCGCTGTCAGCACCTCAGTCAGTATTAGGTTCTACTGAAGACTCAATGACTTTTTTGACAGAAACAAAGAAAAACATTTCTATTTGAATTCATATTTGTTTCATATGTTTTCGAAGAAAAAAAAAACATTTGTACTATTTTTAAGTAAAAATAAATTTGTAAAAATGTATTGTGGTAAAAAAAAAAAATTATAATAATTTTAAATGTCATGTGGTGTTACAAAAGTCAAAAGTAATAAAATGTTTGTTAAACCTTCTAAAATCATTCTCTAATAATAAATCATTCTAAAAAAACACTTTGTGAAATCAAATAATTGTAAATATTTAAGTCATTATTATAGTTCAGTATTTTTCAATGTGAAGTATATTTGAAATGTACAAATACGGCTTTTAAATTAATTAAATTTAGTGAATTTTCCAATTGCACTGTGGAGAATACACAGGCAAAACGAGAGATGCATTCATACAGGTCAGACAGACAGTTTCACTTCAGCATTCGACAGAAAAAAAAAAAAAAAAAAAAAAAGTCGTTTCAGCAGTTTAACGAAGCGACCCCAGGGGTGGCATGGCTTCCGGAAAAGCCAGCTATGCACAAACAGACAGAAGCGTTGCACATATCTTTAGAGGAGGGCTGAGTAACAGTGTCCTGTAGCACACACCCTGAGCAACACACACACACACACACACACTTTGTGTGGTTATGTCAATAAGACTTCCATGCCAGATTTTAATAAAAGCGCAAAACCACACGATTATTTCTGAAATGAGAAACGGACCACACCCTGATGTTTTTTTTTTATTCTTTACTGTAACAATTGAAGCCCCACAGCAGGCTAAATAACATGTGAATCATCATATGTAGCTGATAACCAATACAATGCAGGAGAAAATGAACTATGCGTGTAGCACAGCTCTTTGTCGCATATCCAGCACTAAACGGAAACACTTGTTGATTAAAAGCGAGGATGCAGTTCGGTTAGTTTAGACTGCAGCTCACTAACAACATTACGAGCACAGCTGAAGGGTGAGGACAGGCGCTCCCTTCACAGATTTACGGCTGTGTTATGCTCCATCTGGCTTTGGCTTCTCTCCGACAGGGTGACCGCGAGCATCTGAGGGCTGCTATCTCTACAGCGAGCCAGATGAAGGCTTGCTGTACGTAATATGAATGAGGAGCCAACCTCTTCAAAACTGAGCCTTTACTTTGCAGAAATTGGTTGAAAAAAGTCAGAGTATAGGGCTGCATATTACAAAAGAAAAAAGTTCAAATCAACCTCATGCACAACAAAGTTGAAGAAGCATCTATGTATGTACAATAAAGATAAGTGCTAAATCATATCAGGTCTACTGAAAATGGACTTCATGTGGACTATATGAATCTAAACTTTCTGATTACTAATATATATATATATATATATATATATATATATATATATATATATATATATATATATATATATATATATATATATATATATATATATATATATATATATTAGGGGTGCAACGGATCGTAGATGATCCGTGATCCGTACGGATCAGTCCCCACGGTTCGGCACGCATGTGATTCGCGGATCAACTGATAAGTTTAACAGAGTGAAAGTTTATAATTTGCACGCGCTCCGTTTCTGCGCTCAGCCGCTGCCGCACACACTGATGCGCGCACACGCAGAGAGAGAGCGTGAGAAAGAGAGGCGTGATTTAGAAACCGCGTTTCAGACAACGCCTCAACGGATGGATACATACACACACACACACACAAAGTTATGTTAAAATACCCGTTTTGGCAAGTATTCTGGTAAACACAGTCAGTTATGTCTTAAGTTAACTTATACAGCCGAGAAAGGAACCGGATGTGTGTCAGTATTTGGTCCGTGCATTTAGTCTTAAAGAGACAGCAGCCTATAACACCTGCTTCTGTCTGCTAATCATCTGTATTTAACTTATGCAGTAAGCATTATTGTGTTTTACACTTAATTTTTACATTTCTGCACCTGAATACTACTGTTACTGTCTTTATTTATAATTTTATGTTGTAGGCTGGAAATCTATCTATTGGTTGAAAATCTAATTAATTTGTGTAATTGTTCTTGGTTTATTACTGACTTTAGTAGTAAAGCAACTTTTTTTTGCTGATCCGAAAAATGATCCGATCCGTGACTCAAAATCCGAACCGTGATCCGAACCGTGAGTTTTGTGATCCGTTGCACCACTAATATATATATATATATATATATATATATATATATATAAAAACGATTCGACAATATTTTGATAAGAAGGATTTAAGCTTTCCAACAGTGAACAGCTAAGACTAGTGTAATCTGTGTAATCTGACAAATATAATCTCTTGTCGCTCCTGTGTGAAAATAATTCGAATGCACAAGGTTAACGTGTCCAGATTGGACACACTCAAGTAAATAACATGAGTGAGGCTGAGGAATCAACAGAGGATAAAAGAGATTGATAGATAGAAGTAACTACACACCAAAAGTCTTAGCAGAACCATCGATAGTCAAATACTTCACAACAGTCCTATTTGTTAATTGACCAGCTGACTAGCGGCCACCAATCAATGCCCTTCATGCAAAATAAGACAGCGAACATGCATTAAGAAAGTCATTTTTGGAGTCTAGTTAAATGCCATTTTGACTTCAAGTGCCCTGAGATGAACAAGAGCCACCTACCAATGTTTGCTCTTAAACAAATCAGTTTTTAATTTCAGTTTTGGCACTAAAATTTGTATGGAAAATAATCATATTTCACCTGTTCGACTACTGAAAGTGTCAATATTGGGACAATATCAAAACAGTGTTATGACAACCTTGTGGCAAACTTCGTAGCGGTTCTTCTCAGCCGACTGACCTCATTGATTGATTGATTAATTGATTGATTGATTGATTGATTGATTGAGAGAGAGAGCTTCAATTCTTCAACTAAGAGCTATAAGCTATGCTTTACCCTCACTCAATATTTCTCTCTTTTCTTCTATTTGGCAACAGTCATATGATTTGTGCGCAAATTGCATGAAAGGCTTCCATTCCAGAATCAAATCACTGTAGTCAACATCAGGTTATGTGGACGTATAAAAAGCACCCCAATGTATGGAACTTTTTTGTGCTTTGTTTGCTGAATGGATTGAAGTCATTCCACTGGGAAAAGCACTGGACAGCTATAGAATTGCTATCTGTAACGATTAAGAAGATAAGAAGTTTCAGAGACTTGTAGGTTGTGTGGGAAACATGTTCCAACTGAGATCCAGTCGGTCATAGGGCTGGGCAAAAATCACATGATTGATGGCCCCTACAAACCTCTTTAACCCTCTAAGCGCCAAAGTCGCAAAATTGCGACAAGACGTCATACTTCATAAAATAGACTGTAGTTCCAAATCTGGTGTAATATCTCATTTGTATTCCCTACCACTAGATGGCAGACATGTAGTACTTCGATTCTAGACCAAAAATGTTCGAGGAAATAGCAGAGCAAGTGAGCTATCGTGTCATTGATGCGGAAGAAGTTCAGTTCATGGCGTGTGAGTAAATTGTGAGATTTGTGAGAGAAAATCGGCAAATGGCTAATAAAAAGTTGTACTGTGAGGATGTGTTGCAAATGTTATTCGCCGATTCTGACTCTGAAGGGGAATATTTGCCTTTTGGAAATGACGATCGGTCGTCTAATGATCGCGCTTCTCCCGGTAACGTTACATCTTTGCATGCGCAATGGTGCCGCGCGCGCAAGGCGAGAGTGTTCACAAAGCACAAACAAGTGATCATTTGGACCCTTTGCCCTACAGGGATGGGGGTGGCAGGGGTGGACGTGGTCGTAGTGTCCATAGGAGAGCTGTTGCTCTCTGATGATCGGCCTGATTGCATCATTTGTTCTGATCGCGCATGTTCAAATGGCTGCCGGCAGACAGTACAGGTGCAGTCAGTATGGGGTAGGTCTGTGCACTGTGCCATGCAATGAGAGGTACCATACTCTCAAGAACTATAAACTGTCACCTAGATACCTGATTGGGCAGATAGCTGGTAAACTGATCAAAAAATAGGCACATGTGGATTTCCTCTTTTCCTTATCATTTGGAATGAGGATAAAAAGACAAAAAAAAACATGCAAATAAGTTCAAACATCCATTCAATATCTATTATTTCCTGAATATTACTGATGAACTGATCAAAAAGTAGGCTACTGTTCACATGCGTTTTACTATTATATAGTATAGTAATAATTTAGTACTTTCTCCTGTTTATTGTTGGTTTCCTCTTTTCTGATCATTTGGATTGAGGATAAAAAGACAAAAAAACAACAAAAAAATGCAAATAACTTCAAACATCAATTCAATATCTACTATTTCCTGAATATTATCAAATTCAAGAGGGCCGCCCCCTGATGACATCATAATATGCAAATTAGATTAGTATATTTACACCCCACATAAACTTTCGTTCATGCCCAACATTTTTCTAATTTACAGTAGATCTCTATCTTTAAGCCTTTTCAAGCCACAAGCTTTTGAAATCTTGATGTCAGGAAATGGCAGAACTTGTGTAGTCCTCAATACTGGACAGGTCTTAAGTCCAAGACCATATTTTTATGATTTTGGCATTGTCATGGACTTGGGAGCAATTGGATTTAGACTCGAGATGCTGCAGATGCGTTTTATGGTCTGTGGAGGTTTGCTTGACACTGATGCAAAACCAAGCTTCATTCACCCCAAAGGAAAGCATGTTTACACTGTCTGAATCATTCAGACCCTCTTCAGGTCTCGACTTGGACTCATCCTAGTCTTGGGGGCTTGACTTGGACTCAAATGAGCTGGTCTGGAACGTGGCATGATGGAAACTCCTTGATACTGAAAATGGTTGTGCAGAAGATGAGCACGTTACTTAATTTCTGATTAAACATTACAAAGACGCAACTTTTTCCTTTGGAAAAATTGTTACTTATGAATCGTGCAAACAAGGAACATGTATTAAGACAGGGGTCAATTTGGATGTCATGTCGACTTCAAGTGCCCTGAGATGAACCTATCATTGTGAGTTAATGGGAGACCATAGATGCTGATGGGATATGCATGGAATCATTTCAAAGCATGCTGCACTTAGAGCTGCCTTTAATTAGTTACCTCTCATCAGAGATGCAACAGACAGACACGGATTTACTCGCAGCTATGAGGAGGGAAAACAGCAAAACGAGACTCCTTGTGTTCTGCCAAGTCTTCAGCCGGCCAGACAAAGCGCTGACTGTTCACAGTCTCTTAACAACCACTTCATGTGCTGGTCTAGGTAGCAGCACTTCAGCCTCCCACACTCAGGGTCAGGGCCGGCTCCAACACGACATATCTGTGATAGCACGACTCAAACATTCAGCGTGGAGCGGTGATAAAAACAGTGAACTCCAGGCTTGGCTTGCTGGCCCATTAGTCTGCAGCACTGATGTTCTAATCTAATTTGGCCACATGCTGGCAGTGCGGTCTGTCTAATAGGCAGTCAGAGGAAGAGGGAACAGCGAGAAATGCTGTAAAGACGGGAACATCTTCTGTCAGCAAAGCTCTGGGTGTGCCTCTGCCGAGAGATTGGAGCCACTTTATAGCCATTAGTCACCTTCCAGTGGAAGAGAGTGGTCATGACTGATCTGCGGCAAATAGCACTGAGGCTACAGGATTACGGTTTGTTTTAGGAACTACTACTATTTACGGAGATGACTAGATGTTTCTCACAGACAAGAGAGCCTTTTTGAGAATTATTTTGTCTGAAATCAGTCTCTTAAACCATGACAATTCTGTTCCTGAAGGGCCACTGTCCTGCAGAGTTTAGCTCTGACACATCTACCTGGAAGTTTCTAGTGATCCTGAAGACCTTGATTAGCTGGTTCAGGTGTGTCTGAGGACTCACTAAACTCTGATGAAAGGTGGACCTCCAGAAACAGGACTGGACACCTGAATTTTGCTCAACTAACGATACACAACATGCAAGTTTCCACTAACCAGTTATGTAGTGTGCAGTCGTAATGAATAATGACGCATGACGGCATGGGGCGCAAATCCTGTGCAATAAAACCTGTAATTTAGTATTTTGATTCATCTTTTCCAAACTTTGTGGAAGTTTAGATACTTGCTTGAGGGTTTTTTTATGTGGAACTGGCAGCAAGCAAA
Organism: Aspiorhynchus laticeps; assembly: GCA_023376895.1. NCBI lineage: Eukaryota > Metazoa > Chordata > Actinopteri > Cypriniformes > Cyprinidae > Aspiorhynchus > Aspiorhynchus laticeps. Next base: position 23,697,818 of record CM041807.1, on the reverse strand, counting down.
ACATGGCACTCCACCTCTGTTTTCTGTGAAGTGATTCAGAATATTGATGCATCAGTGAATAACTTTTTCCCCCACCTTTAGTACAATATGCTATGACAGAAAACCAGCTCACAGCCAGCACGCTGTTTTTAACATAACCTCCTATTATTCCCATCAACATCTTTGGAGAGAATCATGATTGACACTGTAAGTGGAGGCTGTGTGAAAAGAGAACAGGCCTCTGTTGACCATCTTAATAAGCCTGTCTTAGAGCCATTCATAAAGCCCACTGTCATTCCCAGACACACATATGAATGGAGACGAGACTTGAAGATACGCTTCACTGTACACTGGTTAATCCCATCAACATCTGCCGATTAAAGCTCTAATGTGATTGGCAGATTATATCAGTCTAGTAATTCTGGGTTTAGTGCTTCACTGAGGGCAGCGTTTGTGCTACGAGGGTGAGAAAGACAGAACTGGTGTTTGTTGAATAAGGGATCTAATTCTGAGAATCTTTAGATGGTTGAAGGTCTTGTTGACAATGTCATAAGAAGTTGAACTTTTCCACAATTCTGAGTGATGGACAAGAGATGAACCCTCAAAAATGGCAAGAAACCATATTTCAAACATGAGAGTTCTATTTTTTTAAAGTTGTTTTCAAAAGCCTAGTGAGATATACCTACTGCCACTGCTGCAAATAGTCAACAGTATATTATGCTACTTTCAAAAACACCTTATTGCATGTATCCTTTGTGGACAAGTCAATCCAGATTGCATTGTGAAGAGCTCAGTGAAAAGACTAAACATATAGTCTACATTTATTCAATCAGCGGGGGGGGGGGGGGATATCAAAACATTGGCTATTTTACCCAATTGTTGAGTGTTTTAAGTATTTTTTTATATAGATTTTTTAGAGCAATAGACCACTAGCGTGACAACATGCTAACATCAAACTATATTTAAATTAATTGTAAGTTGAATAGCTTTCTACATAAGGGGGCATTTAAATTGCATCATTTCAAATAAAAACTGAAAACTTTTTACAGAAAACTGAAAATTTTAACAATGTTTTTGGGTCCTGAAAATGCAACTAAGATACGCCTCGCAGAAGAAACCCAGGATATGCCTATAGCAGTAGCTGGATAAAAAGAAGATTTAACTGCTTTTATTGATTCAACGTGACTAATAAACACATGACTACGGCGATATATGGTTTATCTGAGTTCTTATTATTATAATTTTCATTATACTAAAGTACATTTATAATGCAATGCTTTTATCACTGCTTAGAATACTATAAAATATGTTGCGTGCATTATTCTGTGTAAAAGAAGCCACATCTCACAGTTGATGATGATCACAAACACTCGGCTGACATTATGAAGTGAGTTTGGAGTAAAAACATGTCATTAAATGTGGTATAAATGTGGTAAACAGCTGTCATTATCGCGAACGATTTCTTCGATTTCATAATCGTCCGATTATATCGTCTGCGATTTTTTTTGTGTAGCTTGTCAGATAACTACGGCTCTGTGTAGTAAATGCTGCGCCATCTGAAAGCAGGTGATGGAGATTTACTACCAATCACAGAACCGGCTTTACTGACAAGATGTGCATGACAATCACATTCAATTAATCGTGCAGCCCTACCTACTGGCCTGGCATGCGTAATACAGCGATAGTCATTTTCACAGATCTATGTGAATAAGGGTAATTGTGTTGTCATCTGTATGCAAAACTTTTCAAAAATGCAAAGATTATTTTTTTTGTTTTTAGTACATCGTTGGTGTTTAAACAGTAACCAGTGTCACTTAGCACAGCTGTCTTATGGACATAGTTGCAGGCCTTTTTAATAGCACCAGCAACTTGTGGGTTTGACAGAAGCCTGTAACAACCAACAGCACCATATGAAAATGGTAAGATTTGCACAAGAACTCCATGGGAGAATTTTACGTCTCCACAATGACTGAATTAACTATAGAGATGCATATGAGAAGAAGAAAGAAAAACAGGGTACAAAAGAGGCAACCCTGAAAACAAGACAGATATTAACTAGTCAGTCACTGTGAGAGACAGACATTCACTCACATGGAGACAGTCCTTAAAGAAAAGAACCAACTAATGAAATCTCTAGACAGACAAGGACAAAGCAAGGGAAATGAGATGGAGAGAGAGAGATATATTAAAAAGTGAAAGTATCTGACCTGAGATATGTGGTTGATGGAGGACTCCATCCTGCGCAGCTGCGAGGCCTGGATATCCAACAACTGCAGGACATTGTTGGCTAAGGCATTGATCTGATAGGCCACGCTTGCCAGAGACTGGGTGGTGTAGGCTTTGGTCTCCTCCAAGGCTTTCCTCTTATCCTGTGCCTGCAGATAAAGGTCAGAAAAACACCTTAATTCACATTTTCACAATAACAGCGTTCACTTCAACAGTCTCAGCCAGACCTCCTACACACTGCCCACGGACCGTCTCATATATAAACAAAAATAGCTGGGTAAAATCGTTCCTATCTGCCTGGATTCAATGTAACTTCTAGGAGACAAACTGTGGAAGTTTTTAATCAGCCTGGGGAAAACACAGCCATGTTTGCAGGGTAACAAGTTGTTACAGTAAGCAAAGCAATGGTCAAGTCACTGGATTTGATAAAATTAGCAACTTATGTAGTTTGTGATATTCAATCACAATATTCAAAATATTCAATCAAAACTGTAAAATAGGTGTTATTTTCAGGGCCATGTTGGTACATATCTGAATTAGTTTCACACATTTGAAAATGAATCATCGGAAGTGTAAACATTTCCTTTCTCACATGCTACATTATTGTTTATTAAACTGCTTCGTTGTAAAGCGGTCTGCTGCTGTGGTAGCTGAGGTGGGTGGACATACTAATGTGGAATATTTACAGATATTCACAGTTTTCTACTTAATCCAGTCATTCTCAACCAGTGGGTCTGGGCCTGACTGCCTAGAAAATATATATATATATACATTTTATATTGTAATTTTATATATTTTTCTAGTTTTACAAAGTTCTGAAATATTTTAGAATTAGAAACTAGAATTAGAAATTAATTAAAAGGTTGTTTTTAATTATTATTTTATATCCTTAAACCTTGTCCAGTAAATCACAAACAACTGGAAAAATCATTTGACATTTGAATATCATTTTTGCCTTGGAGTCATACATTTCAAAAGTAAATAAATGAAATATAGGTAACACTTTACAATAAAGTGTAATTTGTTAACATTAGTTAATGTATTAACTAACATGAACAAACAATGAACAATGTTAGTTAATAAAAATACAGTTGTTCATTGTTTATTTATGTTAGTTCACAGTGCATTAACTAATGTAAACAAACACAACTTGTGATTTTAATAATGCATTAGTAAATGGTGAAATTAACATTAACTAAGATTAATCAGGGCTCCAGACTGCGACTAAAACGGTCGCATTTGCGACCAAAAATATTAATTTGCGAGTGATGTTTTTGCTGAGGTCGCCACTGGCGACTATATACATTTACATGTTATGACTTAAAAATTTGCATGCAATTGTTTTGCGATCACATCTTTTGTTATGTTCCCGTATTAAACTTAAAATTAAAAGACGATGCGCATCAAAGTTTTAGTGGAAAAAAAAGTTTCAAACAGTCCTCGTCTCTGCCGCACAGCAGCGCTGATGCACACAGTCTGCTGAACGCAGCTCAGTTGTGCAGCGCGAGAGAGCGAAATGACGGAGATGTGCAGGTGAAAGTGCAGAAAAGCAGTGTCTATTTCATGCACAACTTCAACAAACTACAACAGTTAAAGCTGTCAGCTGTGTGGATATTGGCAATATCAAATATAAATCAAAATCAAAATCAAAATCAAAAATAATTTGGTGCCTAAGTTTTTTCTTATAGGAGCCAATGGCTCCTTACTCGATTTTTTTGTCTGGAGCCCTGTTAATAAATGCTGTAGAAGTATTGTTCATGTTTACTAATGTTGTTAACTAATGTTAACTAATGAACCTTATTACCGAAATATAACAATAAAAATAATGTTATGACAATAATAGTTATAATTTGTAAATAAAAATATATAATAAATATATAATAATATATATATAATTATATATATATATATACACGTAATAATAGTACATTTTATGTTTTATATGTTATAATTATATGCATTTAGTATTTTGTCTTTCAAAAGCTGAAATAAGTTACTTGTATTTTGGTTCTTTATATATTATACGTTATAGGATAATTCAACAAAAAATGTACTGCAGAAAACAATTGGTCTTATCTTTCACCTACATTGTGGATGCTACCTTAAAATAATTCTGAACGACAAAACAGTTCTGAAACAAACAGAAATAAAGAAAAAACCTGCATTAACCACAACCGCACAGAAACGAAACTCTTGTTTTTTTTAATTGTGGTATTTTCTCAGTTCTCCATTTGGCCTACCTCTGTGGTACACCAAGATATCATTGAGGTAAACAATCTGTCATGCAAGACCTTCTGTGAAAAGACATCAAAACCCAATACATGTGCAGGTAAAACATTACTACAGCACCTGCAGCGAGGAGGAAACCATGCTCTGCATTTTGACAATGCAGTTTTATAATGAAATTAATCATATATTTAATAAAATATCTAGTTTTATCACATAAAATATAAAATAGTCTAGGCTTTTTTTGGAATGGAAAATATGGGTCAGACGTGTAGAGTTCCTGCCTGAAAGAATGAAGAAGTGCTTCCTCCAGAGAGTGATAAAACAGCAGCAACAGTTTGTTAGAGAAGACATTCTGTCTGTATTAAATACAAGAACATACACAAGAAGACATTTGCACATGGGGACTACGGCTCCACAGGCATTCCCCATTGCAAATTATGTGGTGAAGGTATGCAATAATATTGTTTTACAGATGTTCCACTGAAACATGGAGCAGAGCTGTTCTTCGGTCAAATGTCAGGCTATTTTTAGCGAGTGTTTATGGACATTGTTACACTAGAGATATACATCCCAGCGTTTGCTTTAAAAAAAGTGGAATTCACACATAACGTTTGAAAATAAGTGTGTGTTCATACTGCCTATACAGTAGTTCAGGGAGCTCAGCTGAAAACCAACAAAAAGCTGAACATTTTAAACCCTGTCCACATGTCTGAAAGATACAAACTTAATTTTAATGGTGCTAAACAAGATGATCGAATAGGATCCAACATTCTCTAAAGACAATTTAAAAGGACTGAATGTGCCATAAAGGCAGGTTGTAATCTCATATCTCTTAAACAGAACATTTGGTCCATTTCCAGTCTGGATGTACGGTACTATTATCAGACTCTGTTGTAATTCTGTTTTACAGCTGTTGTGTTGATTGAATTTTCCCTATGAGGCGTCTGCAAATCTCACAGTCCACATCCGGCTAACAGAAATGTACATGTGTAAGGCGGATAAAAGGATTTTTTTGATGTTTTCAAGAAAATGTCAGTGGTGCTTGCCCATGCAAAAGTCAGCACCATAACTGTGACTGTGCAATTTTGGTGTATTCAAAAATACATTAAACATGCATTCAGACATACAAATTATATTATTTTTCCTGAAGTCAGGATAAAACAGTCCAGAAATCACAATGAAGAAACAGAGAGACCCCTGCAGAACCTATGACTGTCTTTTAAAAAATTTGATCATTTAACCTTCTTATAACTAGGGATGTGCGGGTCTAGTCGACTAAACGGTACAGCTCCTACTAGTCGACACTGAAAACAATAGTCGACTACACGAGAGAAAAAAACCCCGATGATTTTATCATTCAAATTACCATCATTTTAACGTTACATTTAAAACATTTTAAAGAACAGTTAAAATAAAACTTTTGAAAAAGAGTACATATCAAAATATTTAAATATATAAATATTTTTTAAAAGCGTATCTGGGCGGGAACTATAATTGTACCTCACATGCGTTTTCTTCATGTCAGTTGCGGCAAGCTCCACGCGAAAGACCAAGGTGTGGGATTATTTTGAATTAGGAATAAGGAAATGGAAACGTTTTTTTGTAAACTGTGTATGTCAAATTGGCTTACAATAACTTTACTGGAGCTATGCGTAATCATATTCAATACACGTATGCGTTAGCTTGGAGTCTAGCCAAAGCCAAATGTCAATCATGTCATACACTACAACCTGCCGCTGTGGTCCGCGATCCTATCCGCGCCGTCTATTCCTCTAAACGTAGACCCACTTCGGTGGTGCTGCGGGATTTCCAGGCTCTTTTCGAAACTGTCTGATTGCTTGTAGTTATCTCTCTGCGTGCCTGTGACTGCAATTCCTGCCGAGCGCAGGGTTTTTTTCAAGTGCAGAATCGCCTCTAGTCCCGTCTTTCGCCAGACCACATTAACATGTTAAATTCACTGAACAAATACGCACAGTCTGAGTAAGTAAAACGAGCTTTGTTTTGTTTTTAGACAATATAGCCAACATGAAGTACATTTTTAAAAGCCGTTTTAATGCTATTCCTTGATAAACTTTCCTACTGTTTTTTACTTTTGTTTTAATATGTGGTTTAATATGTTGGCTAACGTTATATGAATATGAAGAATTCTGTCAGTCTATTGATTGATTTTCCATTTCTGCATTGCTCCAACCGATCTGAATAAATAAGCTATGCACTGGTTTATGAAGAGTGTATGCTCTTCCTTTTTTTCCTGTTTAACGACCGCCTAAAATTAATTGATGATAACGCGAGGCAAGCATACGGCATAATCGTGACCTATTTTTAGCAGAATTCATTGAGGGATTTGACAGTGATTCAAAGATTAAGTATTTCAACTGTATGCTGTTATATAGACACAAGCACAGTTTTTTTTTTTTTTCATTTTTGGGGGGTTTCTAGCTTTTAGACTAGTCGACTAGTCGGATACAAAACTTCCGTTTAAACGACAGTCAAATTAGTCGTAGCGCACATCCCTACTTATAACAAGACTGTAACAAAAAAAAAAAAAAGACAAAACACAAAGTCGGTATTTTATTTTATTTTTTTAAGAAGTCTCCTATGCTCAGGAAGGCTGCATTCATTCGATTAGAGAGTAGAAACAGTAGCCTAATATTTTTTCTATTTAAATATATTTTAAAGACATATTTTTTATTTATTCCTGTGATGGCAAATTTGAATTATTAGCAGCCAGCCTTCAGTCTTCAGTGTCACATGATCCTTCAGAAATCATTCTAATATGCTGATTTGCTGCATAAGACACATTTCTTATTATCAGTATTGAAAACAACAAACAGCTTCAAGAAATCCATGATAGGTTTTTTTAGGACTCTTTGATAAATAAAAAAAAATCTAAGAAACAGCATTAATTTGAAATAGAAATCTTTTTTTAACAACATTATAAACATTTACTGTCAAATGGTCATTTTAATGCATCAATAAAAGTATTACTTATTTCCAAAAAATAAAATAAAATAAATAAAATATCTTACTTGCCCCAAACTTTTGAACATTAGTATACAGTATATTACGGTTACATAACACCATTTTACAGATATTCAATTTAATATTTTCTTTAAAATGGTATAAACATTTTTCAAAACCATATGAAATCTAATGAAACCAACATAAAAAAAAAAATCTTTAAACTAGATTTTTAACAGATTTGATCATTTCTTTATCGTGGACAAATCTTATTTGTCATTGACCTGTGGACCCAATTCTTCAAGAAACCAGACTGTGAGAGCTGATAAGGCAAATGTGTGTTGGGGTAACAGAAATGGCCTTGTCAGTAACACAAGCCATTAGTTCTGGTCCAGTTGTTAAATTTCTTTCCATATTTGTTCTTACAAAAACATAAATAACCTTTTGCCCTTTTTGTTGGACCCATAAAGCACCATTCTCACACATCAAGGCAGGCAGATTTTTAGAAAAAGAAAAAACAGCTTTATCTGAAGGACATTTCACACGGAAACAATGTTTGATTGGTGTCTTCAGAAATCTCCTAAAACTTCCCAGAAGACAAGAGTATCAATCTCCTTTTATCTCTTCTACGGTCACAGACACAAAGACCCAGAGATAAGAAAAGGCAAAAGGTGGAGGGGATAAACAACACTCTCTTGTTGAACAATGGATAACACAATTACCAGAGTTAAAAATGACCTTTTAGAAAATTTGGAGAATCGTATTAAATGGCAACTTCCCACCAACAAATTGCTGAAATTCCAAGGCAACATCCTGTAAGTCAGTGTGACGTCTACTGACAAGATAAGGGATTAATCTGACCAATCGCAAGGCTAGACTAACATTACCATTATAAGTGACAACTGCGGTTATTTTTCTTAAAGGGATAGTCACCCAAAAATGAAAATTGTATCCTCAAGTTGTTCTAAAATCTGTATGAATTTTTATCTTATGTGGAACATAATAGATATTTTAATAAGATATTTTGAAGAATGTAGGTAACCAAAAAGTAAAATAATGTGGGAAAAATACCATGAAAGTCAATGGAGGCCAGAAATTGTTTGGCTACCCACATTTTTCTAAATATCTTCTTTTGAGTTCAGTGGAAGAAAGCAACTCATACAGGTTTGGAACAACTTGAGGGTGAGTGAATTATGACAGAATTTTCATTTTTGGGTGAACCCTTTAAGCTTAACCCAAAACATTTGTTTAACATTCATCTCCACAATTTCCATGAAACGAGGTATAGGGTAGGTAGACTGTTCCTGCTAAGTGCACAGGAAGGAAAAGCCTACGTTTCCTCCCTAGAGAAGAGTCAGTATCAGGAGGGACACTCCACCCTGCAGACTGGAGGGATGCAGGAGACCACAGGAAGGAACAGTAGCTCTCTTGGACACTTTTGTTGGACATGCAGGACTGAGGCAGCATTTTCTTGAACAAGCTAAGTGTTTTGGCACTCAGATTTCATTTCTTTCAGTTTTTAATTTCGAACAGTTTGTGATGTGCACCCGGTAAAAAAAAGTTCTGCTTGCACTGAATTCATCTCCATGCTGAAGAACAAGTCAAAACACTCCTCTTGGAGAGCAGAATGTGGGGATTTGTTTGGATTTCCTGTAATGCTGACAGGCAAGCTCACTCCGCTCTAATACATATCCTGAGGGAAATGCACTCGGAATATCAGGTGAAAAAATGCTAGGAATGTCCCTTATTAACACTACGTAACCCTTGTGAAGACGCCCCCCCCTTCTGCTTTGCTCTTCTGACAGGAAGAGGTAAAGGGATATGCCACATCCAAAAGTTTGTGTTTGTGGGTGTAGTGGCTTCTAGCATTTGTAAAGACCTCAGCTTTGAAACTAGTTCACCATTATACTAAACTAATCCACTAGTCACTCACAAGTCGTTCAACAACTTATATTTCAAGCTGTATAAATGAACATTAGTTAATGTATTGTGCACACACATGAATTAACAATCAACAATAGCATGTAAGTTAACAATAACCTAGATTAGTAAATGCCATAATGGTTTATGCTATACTGATGTTAATAATTTGACTCTTTAAAGTGCTACTATATTTTTGGTTTGACTTTCAATATTTTAAACTGCTTTATTTAGCATATGCATTAGATTTTAGACAGTTTGCAGTTGTAAAACTCTTGTCTTAAGAACATATTTCGAGATCACTGCTTTCCAATCCATAATGTTTGCCTATATTTTAATACAAGAACACATTAAACCATCCTCTAATAAACGCTGACACCAGTCTGATTACGCAGGGTTTCCTTAAAAGGATAGTAAACTCAAACAGAAAATTCCTATTTTTTTTTAAATTGGAAAATATAATACATCTCTTAAGGCCCGTTCACACCAAGAATGATAACTATAAAGATAACGATATTAGCGTCCACACCAGCGAATTATATCATATGTTTATTCTTGTCTGCCACTTTCCCAAGCTTGTTATAGCAGGATTGATTCTGATTGGGTGTCAATGTTTTTATCATTCATTAGCTGGAAAAAAAATCGTTCTGAAAGTGATTCCAATGATATTGTTTATCTGTCCCTTTATCATTATAGCTGTGGGGAAAACCATTGAGAACCATTTTTTTAACTATATCTTTATCGTTATCTTTATAGTTATCATCCTTGGTGTGAACGGGCCTTTAGAGTCCATTCAAAACAAATACAACCATCATTATCAGGTTGTAGTATAATATTATAGTATTTATTTTATTTTATTAATATTTTGAAGTTTTAGAAATGTTATGATGTGCTTTTGCCATTTTTATTAGTTTTTTAATATTTCTATTTAGCTTTAATTTATTTTTATTTATTTCAGTTTTAGTTTTTCTAATTTCCGTTTTATATAGTTAAGTTTTTCATCTAGTATTTATATTTGATGTTTATTTCAGCTTCATTTCAGTTAACGAAAAAAATTGTAATAGTCATCATTTAAGTTAACAGTAACAACACTGATTAGTAATCAGCAATCCATAAACCCAGATGAACTGATGGTTTAAAGTTTAAAATATTAGCATTTTTGTTTCTTACTCACTCCTATGCTTTCACTTCAGAAGACATCGATTCATCCACTGGGGTATCAATTACTCTCATTATGACGGTATGTGCTTTTTGGAGTGCTAAAATTCTGGCACCTATTCATTTGCACCATATAGACTCACAGAGATGGATTATTTTTCTAAAAATATCTGTATTCAACTGAAGAAAGTAAGTCATATACAGTGGGTACGGAAAGTATTCAGACCCCCTTAAATTTTTCACTCTTTGTTATATTGCAGCCATTTGCTAAAATCATTTAAGTTCATTTTTTTTCCTCATTAATGTACACACAGCACCCCATATTGACAGAAAAACACAGAATTGTTGACATTTTTGCAGATTTATTAAAAAAGAAAAACTGAAATATCACATGGTCCTAAGTATTCAGACCCTTTGCTCAGTATTTAGTAGAAGCTCCCTTTTGATTTAATACAGTCATGAGTCTTTTTGGGAAAGATGCAACAAGTTTATTTGGGGATCCTCTGCCATTCCTCCTTGCAGATCCTCTCCAGTTCTGTCAGGTTGGATGGTAAACGTTGGTGGACAGCCATTTTTAGGTCTCTCCAGAGATGCTCAATTGGGTTTAAGTCAGGGCTCTGGCTGGGCCATTCAAGAACAGTCACGGAGTTGTTGTGACGCCACTCCTTCGTTATTTTAGCTGTGTGCTTAGGGTCATTGTCTTGTTGGAAGGTAAACCTTCGGCCCAGTCTGAGGTCCTGAGCACTCTGGAGAAGGTTTTCGTCCAGGATATCCCTGTACTTGGCCGCATTCATCTTTCCCTCGATTGCAACCAGTCGTCCTGTCCCTGCAGCTGAAAAACACCCCCACAGCATGATGCTGCCACCACCATGCTTCACTGTTGGGACTGTATTGGACAGGTGATGAGCAGTGCCTGGTTTTCTCCACACATACCGCTTAGAATTAAGGCCAAAAAGTTCTATCTTGGTCTCATCAGACCAGAGAATCCTTCAGGTGTTTTTTAGCAAACTCCATGCGGGCTTTCATGTGTCTTGCACTGAGGAGAGGCTTCCGTCGGGCCACTCTGCCATAAAGCCCCGACTGGTGGAGGGCTGCAGTGATGGTTGACTTTCTACAACTTTCTCCCATCTCCCGAATGCATCTCTGGAGCTCAGCCACAGTGATATTTGGGTTCTTCTTTACCTCTCTCACCAAGGCTCTTCTCCCCCGATAGCTCAGTTTGGCCGGACGGCCAGCTCTAGGAAGGGTTCTGGTCGTCCCAAACGTCTTCCATTTAAGGATTATGGAGGCCACTGTGCTCTTAGGAACCTTAAGTGCAGCAGAATTTTTTTTGTAACCTTGGCCAGATCTGTGCCTTGCCACAATTCTGTCTCTGAGCTCTTCAGGCAGTTCCTTTGACCTCATGATTCTCATTTGCTCTGACATGCACTGTGAGCTGTAAGGTCTTATATAGACAGGTGTGTGGCTTTCCTAATCAAGTCCAATCAGTATAATCAAACACAGCTGGACTCAAATGAAGGTGTAGAACCATCTCAAGGATGATCAGAAGAAATGGACAGCACCTGAGTTAAATATATGAGTGTCACAGCAAAGGGTCTGAATACTTAGGACCATGTGATATTTCAGTTTTTCTTTTTTAATAAATCTGCAAAAATGTCAACAATTCTGTGTTTTTCTGTCAATATGGGGTGCTGTGTGTACATTAATGAGGAAAAAAATGAACTTAAATGATTTTAGCAAATGGCTGCAATATAACAAAGAGTGAAAAATTTAAGGGGGTCTGAATACTTTCCGTACCCACTGTACATCTGGGATGACATGAGGGTGAGTAAATGATAAAATACTAATTTGGAATATCCCTTAAAGACCAATTAGTGAATTAGTCATTTAGGCAACCCACCAACTAGTCTGTTTTGAAAATATTTTGCCTTTATAATACTGGCCAGTTCACTCTGCCCTAACAAACGGCCCATTCTGTTGGTTGTTAGATTTAGAATGATGGGAAACATATGGTCATTTTTACACCAACCCAACAAACACCAACAGGGTTTAAACGCACTGACTCAACAAATTTGGTATTTTCTAAGGAAGTGCAAACTAACTGTACCCACACCTGCACCTCATTAACACACACGCATATAAACCACACACACACATCAACTCTTTGCGAAGTCTTGATTTGCCTGGCTGTCATTTCTGAGCGTTATACCCGTGTTTGTTTTCTTGTTATCTGACCTTGGACTGTTTACCCGTTATTCTGATTGTTTGCTGCCTACCCCGACTTGGATTGTTTATTGGACTGTGATTGTTTGCCGCCTGCCCTGATCTCTTGCCCGGTGTTCGACTCTGTCTCTGCCTTTTCTCTGCTGATCTGCCTGCCGCTATCTGACCCTGTATTGCCTGACCATTCTCAATAAAGAACTGCAAATGGATCCTAACTTCTCTGACTCTTCGTTACAGAAGACTTCGCCAAACTGCGATCCAGCAGCGCTCATGCAACTTTCAACCGAGCTATCTGCACAGGCTACCCAACTCACCTTGCACCAGCACCAATTAAACCGACTCACCACCCTGACCGAGGAGCTGGTCAAAGCGTTGCAAGGACTGAGTGTATCACCGCCCGAAACTGCATCTCATCCTCCACCGGCCCGCAGTAGCCCTCCACCAGCTCAGGTACCCTCAATAAACCCCCGACTTGCTTTTCCAGAAAAATTCAATGGAGAATCCGCCAAGTGCAAGGGCTTCCTACTACAATGCTCGCTTTTTGTTAACCAGCAACCCTCACTATACCCCACAGACTCAAGCCGCATTGCCTTTGTTTGTTCACTACTCACCGGGAAGGCATTAGAGTGGGCGACCGCTGTTTGGAGGATGGATGGCTCAGCTTTCTCCACTTTCGATTCATTTCTCCAACAATTCCAACAAAAAAGGTGTTCGAGCATTCCGCAGATGGGAGTAACGCTGGGGAACAACTGCTAACTCTCTCGCAAGAAAGAAAACCCGCTGCAGAGTATGCCCTATCCTTCCGAACTCTCGCGGCTCAAACTAATTGGGTGGAGGACACACTAAAACTCTTGTTTCGGAGAGGGTTGAATCTAGAGTTACAGTCAGAATTGGCCTATCGAGATGAGGGGAGGAGTTTGAGTGAGTTCATTGAGTTAGCCATCCAGATCGACAATCTGATTCGTTCTCGACGCCCCACTCGGACCACACCCCGTTACATGCATGAAACTACCACCAGGGCCGAACCCATGCAGTTGGGATTCACTTACATAACCTCAGAGGAACGGGAACGCCGCATGCAGAATCAGCTATGCCTCTATTGCGGTCAAGCTGGACATATGAAGATCTCCTGCCCGGTCCGTCCATCGACTAGTTCTCGACCGGTGAGTGATCATGTTACAACTTCCCCATCAAGCATTAAACTTCCAGTCAAAATTATAATTCAGGACAAAGTAATTTCTACCACGGCATTGATAGATTCTGGAGCAGCAGGCAACTTTGTGTCATTAGAATTGGTTCAGCAACATAAACTGAAACTGACCCCCTGTACTTCCCCCATGGCAGTGGAGGCGCTAGATGGCCGCCCTCTCGGAGAGGGGAGCGTTTCTCGCATCACCGAAGAAGCCAAGTTGCTGATCGGAACTCTTCACTCAGAAAACATCAAATTCTACGTCATTCACTCACCAAATCACCCTATCATCCTCGGATTACCTTGGCTGCGCACGCATAATCCTCACATCTCCTGGAGAGAGGGTCAGATCCTTCAATGGGGCACGATGTGTCAAGAACGCTGTCTCTCAAAGATTTCCAAAGCCTCTACCATCCCATCTGTTCCCCCCGTTCTGAACACAACCAACACCGACTTGCCCTCCGAATACTCTGATCTCGCCGAGGCATTCAACAAGAAAAAAGCATCTCAACTCCCTGCTCACCGTTCAGTCGATTGTGCCATAGAGTTGATGCCCGGCACCACTCCTCCCAAAGGCAGAATCTTTCCATTAGCCCAACCTGAGTCTGAGGCTATGAAGCAGTACATAGAAGAAGAGCTAGCTAAAGGGTTCATCAAGCCATCAACCTCACCGGCCTCAGCCGGATTCTTCTTCGTCAAGAAAAAGGATGGAGGACTTCGACCATGCATCGATTATCGTGGCCTGAATGAGATCACAGTAAAGTTCCGCTATCCTTTGCCACTAGTTCCAGCCGCACTAGAACAACTTCGTCAGGCCAGACTCTACACCAAGCTCGACCTACGGAATGCCTACAATCTAATTCGCATTCGAGAGGGGGATGAATGGAAAACCGCATTCTCTACCACTAGTGGGCACTATGAATACCGGGTTATGCCCTTCGGCCTTGCAAACAGTCCATCAGTCTTTCAGTCCTTTATGAACGACATCTTCCGAGACATGCTGGACAGATGGGTGATTGTCTATATCGACGATATACTGATATATTCTAACACTCGAGAGGAACACATCCATCATGTCAGGTCAGTGCTGCAACGTCTCATACAATACCAACTCTACGCCAAAGCAGAGAAGTGTGAGTTCCATCAGACCAGCATTTCATTCCTCGGATACATTATCAGTCAGGAGGGAGTGGCAATGGACGATAAGAAGGTAGAAGCAGTTCTCAAGTGGCCAAAGCCCCAGACAGTCAAGGAACTACAACGTTTCCTAGGATTTGCAAACTTCTACCGACGATTTATCAGGGATTTCAGCAAGATCGCGGCACCATTAACAGCCATGACTAAGCGTCACTCTGCTCGATTGAGTTGGTCACCGGAGTCACACCAGGCGTTCGAGGAACTAAAAACTCGATTCACTTCGGCACCCATCCTTCGACACCCAGACCCAACGCAAGAATTCATTGTGGAAGTCGACGCTTCAAATACAGGGGTAGGCGCGATTCTTTCCCAACGTCACGGCTCACCAGCCAAAATGTACCCATGTGCCTTTTTCTCCCGTAAACTCACAACTACTGAACAGAATTACGATGTAGGCAATCGGGAGCTTTTGGCCATGAAACTAGCGCTTGAGGAGTGGCGCCATTGGTTGGAGGGAGCTACTCATCCATTCATTATTCTCACCGACCACAAGAATCTGGAGTACCTACGTTCAGCTAAACGTCTAAACCCTCGACAGGCCAGGTGGGCACTATTCTTCACAAGGTTTCGATTCACTGTGACTTACCGGCCAGGCACCAAGAATACCAAAGCAGACGCTCTCTCTCGCCAAACTGAGAGGGTCAGTCAGATCAGTAACAATGAGAATATAATCCCCGAGAAAATCCTCGTAGCACCAGTGCAATGGGACATCATGACGGAAATTGAACAACTGAATCTTCAAGATCCACCACCTCCAGAAAGCCCTGCTGACCGCACTTATGTCCCTGAACCCCTTCGACCACGACTCATTGCCCAAGTTCATACCTCTCCCAGTTCAGGCCACCCAGGAATCAATGCCACCGCTAATCTGCTCAAGAACCGCTTCTGGTGGTCCTCACTACTCGCTGACACAACCCAGTTTGTACAAAATTGCACCATCTGCAACACCTCAAAATCCCCCAGGCAGCTCCCAGCCGGTCTGCTAAACCCACTTCCCACACCACGTCGACCTTGGTCTCATATAGCAATTGACTTCATTACCGATCTGCCCAACTCTCAAGGCCACACCACCATACTCACCATAGTTGACCGATTCTCCAAAGCCTGCCGTCTCATCCCTCTGCCTAAACTGCCCACTTCCCTTGAAACTGCCGAACTACTCTGTAACCATGTATTCCGTTTCTATGGCCTACCTGATGACATTGTATCTGACCGCGGACCCCAATTCACTTCAAGAGTATGGTCCGCCTTCTTTAAACATCTCAATGTCAATATCAGCCACACATCCGGTTACCATCCCCAATCCAACGGTCAGACAGAACGCCTGAATCAAGAAGTCATACGGTTTCTCAGGGCATACTGTCAGCAACGCCAAGCGGATTGGAGCAGGTACTTATTCTGGGCAGAATATGCACAAAATTCCCTGACAAAACCCGCCACAGGAATGACCCCCTTCAAGTGCGTTCTGGGCTTCCAACCTCCAATGTTCCCCTGGTCAGGAGAACCCACCGACCTACCCACCATCACAGACTGGCTGCAACACAGTGAGGAGGTCTGGGATCGGGCCCATACCCATCTCCTTCATGCCGTAAGGCGACAAGTCCATCAAGCTAACCGACATCGACGCCCAAGTCCTGAATACACACCTGGTCAATGGGTATGGCTCTCAACCAGAGATCTACGTCTTCGACTCCCATGTAGAAAGCTCAGTCCCAGGTATGTGGGTCCATTCAAAATTTCTAGACAAATAACCCCAGTATCATTTCGTTTGGAATTGCCCTCTAATTATCGTATTTCTCCCACATTTCATGTATCACTTCTCAAACCCGCTGGTGGTCCGAGAGGAGAGACGGAGGAGGGAGCCCAGCCGCAGACCCCCCTGCCTTTCTTGGTGGACGGCGAGGAGGCCTACAGAGTGCACGAGTTGCTAGACTCCAGACGCCGGGGCGGTACTCTCCAGTATCTGGTTGACTGGGAGGGATTCGGTCCGGAGGAGCGTTCCTGGGTCAACGCAGGAGATATCCTAGACCCCACACTCACTGAGGAGTTTCACAGGACGCATCCGGAGAAGCCGGCCCCTCGACCTCGGGGAAGACCCCGGCGTCGCTTGCTTCCTCGCGTCAGGAGCCGCTCGCAGGGGGAGGGCTCTGTTACAGAGGAGGCTCCCATACCGCCTCCTCCGCACCACCAGAGGGAGCCATCACCTGAATATTAGCCATTTCCCATTCGGACTCCATTTCCCATCATCCCTCATACCTGGGACTGACTGATCACCCACACCTGCACCTCATTAACACACACGCATATAAACCACACACACACATCAACTCTTTGCGAAGTCTTGATTTGCCTGGCTGTCATTTCTGAGCGTTATACCCGTGTTTGTTTTCTTGTTATCTGACCTTGGACTGTTTACCCGTTATTCTGATTGTTTGCTGCCTACCCCGACTTGGATTGTTTATTGGACTGTGATTGTTTGCCGCCTGCCCTGATCTCTTGCCCGGTGTTCGACTCTGTCTCTGCCTTTTCTCTGCTGATCTGCCTGCCGCTATCTGACCCTGTATTGCCTGACCATTCTCAATAAAGAACTGCAAATGGATCCTAACTTCTCTAACTCTTCGTTACACTAACATTTACAGGCTCAGTTTGTCCAAAAATGAATATGCTGTCATCATTTACTCATACTGTTCCTAGCCAGTGTTATTTTTACTCTCATGAAGCAAAAAAGAAAAAAGTTAGAATGAAGGTCCATGTTACTATTTTGCACAATGCAAATAAATAAAAACAGGGACTGGGTTCTTGGAATCCTTATGAAAGAATTTAGATAAAGATAAATTCCAAGAAGTTTTTTTTATCATCTTATGATTTTTCTCAAGAACAAAATGACAGGCGTTTGCTGTTGTCTAATCATATGATGGTTCAAGTCGAAGACTCACAAATCAGTTCAATAAAAAAAAAAAACACTCCAGTGGCCATCTTTTTGCACTGCCTGCAAATTACCATATTAATCATAATAACGTTAAGGTTAAACACTATTTTTGTTGCGACAGGAGTTTAGCACTCAGCCTTGTTTCTTAAAACACTTATTTTAAAGAGCCTGTCTCAAGATGGAGCCATCTGTTGCATTCATCTGTGCTCTGTCCTTCTTATGCTATCTCTAAAGTGAAAGGAAGTCATACACATTTGGAATGTTTGATGATGAATATGTCGACAGAATTTCCATTTTTGGGTGACTAGCCCTTTAAAGAGTCCAAAGTGTGTGTCCTTTGTGTCAATTCTTTCATGCAAAAGAACAGATGGAAGTCAAGGCCAAAGAAGCAGGGTTGTAATTACAGGCCTCTGATGGCTCTTTAATCTGTTATAGCCACTGGGTAGTAATCGTCGTGTCTGATCACAGGAAGGGGCATTCAAGAGCGCTTCCCACCCAAGCGCATGCTGGTTCACAACACTGCCTAGGTGAAGGGCCAGCTGAGGATCTCCACCAGGAAAAATAATGAGTATTTGTAGGATTTATTGATGTGGCTTTGCTAGAGGATGCCAGTGAGAGAAGGATTATGGTTTTGTGGCGTAATCTAGGTACTGGCATGAGCAATGCTAACTCCACTTTCCAGGACATATGTTAGCCGGAGCTGAGCTAGCGGTGGTAAAATCTTGTCTCTCCCAGGATAACTGCACTAGCCTCTGACCTCGATTCCGTAAACAGAGACATCTGGGGGGTTATTGTGTCCATTTCCATGGCGACGCTCAATGACATCCATGCACAATTTAAGCATACAGTGGCCCCAAAAAGCGGTTTGACGGTAAAGCCACATTTAAATGCATGAAAATCATTGCATTAGACCAGGGTTGTGAGACTGCAGTCTGCACTAAAATATATTTTAAAAATATATAGGCTCAATGGAAAAACGTGCCTCAAACTACAAAAGCATACCTACACAAACAATTCACTCCAGCTGAAATGAACACTAGTGGCAGTTAGGGCTGGACAATAATTCAATATTATTGGCTCTGTGTAATAAATGCTGCTCCATTTGAACGCAGGTGATGGCGATTTACTACTAATCACGGAACCGGCTTTACTGATGAGATGCACATGATAATCGAATTTGATTAATTGATACAGGGGCTTTCCTGTAGCTCAAATGGTAGAGCATGGCGCTAGCAATGCCAAGATCATGGGTTTGATTCCCAGGGAAAGCAAGAGCTGATCAAATGTAAAACTGTAACTTGAATGCAATGTAAGTCGCTTTGGATAAAAGCGTCTGCTAAATGCATAAATGTAAATGTAAATTGCACAGCCCTATCACAATATATCGCTATATATTTTTTTCAATAACAGTGATATGATTTTTAAACATTTCCGATATTTCAATATACATTACCAGTGTTTTCCATACATTGGTTTATTTGTGGTGGCCCATTGAGTGCTGCATGTCTTAAAATCAAACCGCAGCACAAGTGTTTATGAATTTATCTTTAAAGAGAACCGACTGTCCTCAGAAAAGTTTTGATGGCATTTTCATTTTATCTGATAAAGCAGCGTTTATAAGAGGAGTGCTGCTTTGTGTACAGCCGTTACCAGGGAAACCACAGTTTCTACTGCTCCAAAAGTGCCTCCTGCTGGCAGAGAATGAATTTGCATTTTCAATAAGTCCGTCTCCAGCAACATGTGTTTTTGTTATTGCTCACTTTTTTTTCTGTTTTCTGCAGAAACTGAGCATTTTGTATATTCTTTATCCTGGCTGAAGCACTTTTGTTTCAATCAATAAGACTAATCAGCCTATATGTTACAGTTTTAATTTACATATATTAATATTAATAAGGTGAGCCTGAGAGTCTTGTTTATTTTTACTGTGATTTCACATTTCTTGTTTGTATGAAGGCTAAATACAAATAAAAAGTGAACGTTAATTAATTTGTACTGTTTTTATATCTAAAATATTATATAGGGCTTAGTTTTATAGGAGGTGGTACATAGACATGGTAAATTCATTTTTCAGAAGCTTGTAGGTACAGACATCCATTGTGGGCATTCTAGGCAGTTTTTCTAAAGCTTTTTTAAATAATGTTCATATCGATATTGGAATTATATCGTATCGACCGAAATTAAGAAATATATTGTTATTTAAATTTTGAAGATATCATCAAGCCCTAGAGGCAGTTAACACAAATTTTGATTACGGGGGAACTATTGATTAATAAGCAGGTTACTTATTCCTTGTTATGTCCTTGTTTGACATTTGCATCACTTAAACATCTCCATATGTATGGCTTTCCTGACAAAGTAAACTTGCTTAGTAGCTCACCTGGTACAGCACTGCACTTGTGATAAAGAGCACTAAAGTACGAGTCCTGTGAAACACGAGTCACAATAAAAGAGCTCAATGAATGCACTCACTAAATCCATCGCAGTTACTGAATCAAAACACTCAATGAACTTCAAATCATTACTTTTATTGATGTCTCTCATAAGTTTAGTGTATTTAATGTTTGTGCAACATAAATCAGTCAAAAACAGTCAAAGTTTGTATAGGTCTGACTAGTAATCACTTATCAGATGAGAAAGGTATTAAAAATAGACACCTAAGCTCTGCAAAAGTAAAGTCCAGGCTGAGAAGGACAGTGCCCATGATACGGCAATCTGCCCAAGATGGAACCACCCTTATTCAGACTCACTGACTCATTCAAATAGAAACAAGCCACACCTATAAATGCCACAGAACAAACAGCTAGATTAGAAAAGCTTAGATACACATGACCTCAGTCTGGTTCTAAAGTATTTTACAGCTGTTATCAGTGAGAACTCAGAATATTCTCACAGTACTGTTTTGCAAGCTGACTGAATGCGCTTCTGTGATTGACCACTTATCAAAAAAAGCTTATTTTATTTCATTTTATTAATAGTATAGTAGTAGTAAAAAAAACTTTAAAAAACTAAAATAATAAATACAATTAAATAAAAATAAAATAAAAGATTATTGAATAGGTTGTACCAGTTCATATTTTGTACTTCATTAATGCAATGTTTTGCCTTTTTTCTGTTTTTGTTTTTTTTGCAACTGTCTGTGAAATTTACTAGCAATTTTAAAGAGTTTTCTTAGCAATTGCATAGCAATACACAAAACATCATAGCATCATGGTGGTGACTTCTGCACACACAATTTTGGAATCACATATTTCCAAAATATCCAAACGGTGTATTACATACAGTATCAAGTGCTGAGTGTCTCTTTCAGAAGTTCTGGTGTAGGCCTTTCATATCACAATAGAATCAGACTTATTGTTCTGAACACAATACATCCTCCACAGAGAAGCCTCACTGGAACGGTGGGCTGCAATCTTCACACTTGTCCTATTATATGGAAAATCCTAGTCTGCAGTATACTTGGTTTTCTGAAGTCAGTGCTTGAGTCATGCAGGCCAGAACGCTCAGAGACTAACAAGTGTCATTGAGCTGGCCATGTTAAAAAAAATCAGGGCACCTAAACTCAACAGAAAACCAGCTAGGAGATGGAAAAACAAAGAATGACTGTTGGAAACATCAAAATGTTTAGTATCAGAACACTTTCCTCACTAAACTTGTGTATCCATTTCACATTTGTGTGAAAATCTACCACCTGTTCAAGAGCGTTTTCTGTTTGTGTCCTTCTTACTAAGCCAGGTGGCTTGTGTTCATTAATGCACCCTTGTCAGAGGCCAACCTGTCCACAGAGGTTACAGCAGCACGCCGTCTTGCATTCCAAAAGAGGAAAAGTTGCTGGACAAACATGCAAATTTAATGCATGCATGGATAAAGCAATGCACGTTGCATTTCCATAACCCATAAATGTAAGTGTCCCAAAGTGTTGTCATCATTTACTCACTTTCATGTCATTCCAAATCCAAACTATGAGGACTTCTTCCGTGGAACACAAAAGGAGAAGTTTAGCAGATTGTCCGAGCTGCTAATTTCCATACAACAACTTTGGAACAGCTGTACAATTCCATGTATAACTCCTTTGAGTCATTTTGGCCTGTTCGTTACAAGGCTATCACACACTTTATAAGATTTGGAATATTGCTCATGAATCATATGGAGTACTTTCAGTGTTGGGCAGCAAAAAAGTATTTTTATTTCATACCATTCCTCATTACTTTGAAATTGATCATGGTCCGATTCATGAACAAGCTGATTAGCTATTTCATAATTCATAACTGCACTGAACATTTGCAAATGGGACTTGATCTGATTTCAGCTGTACTCAAGTCGACAACTCACTGATTCAATGATCCATGAGTCTTCATATCTGACTCAAAACAAGCTGAGAACCCATAGATTCACAGAGCTTGAATGCGCATACAACTGATGGTGCAAAAACTCGCCAAATTTATGTACTGATTATTATAAATGAGTATCTTATTTCAGTCATGACTGTCAGTTATTTGTGAACTAAATCTGCTGTAAATTGGAAAGCTGTTTAAATCTATTTTATGTCATTTAGATATCACTAGCCAGGTTTCCATAACATTTGTGCAAAAATTTGGCGATATTTTATAAATGTCGATAAAAAACTATTGTGAATTGACGGCATTTCCATTAACTAAAGTTATGTGACTAAAACGTAACCTTTTCCACTCGCGATAAGTCATGCAAACGGATGCTGGTAGGTTTATGTATATTGCCGCCACCACACTAGCCATTACTTTTAATCGAAGGAAACGTAGACATGTATCTTTAGTGAAGCGTGTCGCGGTGCAGCTGGTATAAACACAAGCATTGCCTAGAGTGACCGGTGGCCATGTCCAAGCCCTAATTTATACTTTTTTGAACTGCCTTAAAATCCACCTCATGTAAGCGTAAAAACATTTTTGCGTTATATGGGAGTTTTTGCTAAACTGATGCGTTTTCATTAGGCATATTTTCAATTCACAATTTCAATTTGCGCAATTTGAAGGGTAATGGAAATATGGCTACTGTCATACAAATTAGGCTATTTTAAGGAAAAACTATAAATAACGTTAAAATAATGCTACTTAACGCAACTTAATATTATAACACTAGTTTTTTTTCTGTATTTTGTAATTCACTTGCTTGCACACTTGAGTTATCAGTAATTTAAATATTTTTGTACATTGAAAAGTAATGTTTTGACAGTGAATGTCAAGGTATTGATGAGTGCTGGGTAGAAAAATTATAAACATGGTACATCAACCTGTACTTTTAATACTCAAGTACATTAAAAATTAAGTACTTTCGGATTCAAGTACTCAAGTAAGATTAAAAGAAATACTTGGACATTTCCTGGAGTAATATATTAGGGTTTCTAAACTTAAAATCAAGCACTTGATTTGATTTGAGCACTTCGTACACCACGGAGTACTTTTATGGTACGTTTTTGTCTTTTTGACATGCATATGATGCTTTTCGGAGTTTGACAGACATTGGTCACGGTCTACTTTCATTATATAGAAAATGCCATTCTGCCAAACTTCTCCTTTCATGTTCCACTTTAAAAAGAAAGTCATAAGGGTTTGGAGCAGCATGATGATGAGTAAATCAACTATTCCTTTGACACATTCTTTGCATTCTGGGTAAAACAAAGTCTCTGGATGTCATCTGTGATTAAATCTCGAATGAGAAAGATCAACAGTTCCACATGTAGGCTAGAAACAGCAGTGTGACCCGTCCTGGCCCTGGAGGAGACGATTGACTTCACGACACTCCTTACATGCTTCACATGCCTCTCTCAAACACATAGAGAGAACATGAGAAAGTGGGGCAGTGGCTGTCCTGGTTACACAGACCCACTCCCACCATCTGCTGCTGCATCATCACAGCGACACAGTCATTCACAGGAAGTGCCTTCATCCTGCGCTCAGGCATGATGTAGAGGAAGAACAGACAGGGTGGAAAAAGCCACATGGTAGCCTGCAGGCCGTACTGTCAAGCCAGGACTTGAACGCTTGATGTAGTGATTGGTTTCCCATCTGAGTCATCTTCTTCTGCAGTCGCTGCTGTAGTATCGGTGCGACTCAATGCGTGCTCGGTCATGCGGAGGAAAGGGTTGCCATTTTACATCAAACCTGACAGGCCGCTTTGTGAACAAATGTTGCGCTACCTGTCAAGCAACTTTTTCTAAAGGAATTAGAACGTAATCACACCTTGATAGTGCCGTTTTAGTGCAGTAGATCTCATCCGTGGTTTAATCTTAAGCTGTTCTAACAGGTGTTTTGTAATCTTGAGAGAAATATAGGTTAGAGAGAGAGACGGGTTAGATGTTTGCAAACATGTAACACAACTGGTTACGGAGTATTTCACTTTCTTTAAAATGTTCCTTATAGGCTGTATATCAAGAGTGCACTGAACTCTTTTGACAGAGGAGGGTCAATCATTTCTAGCAATTAGTTCTGTCACTGCAAAATTCCAGATATATATTCCATACTGATAAATGGACAATATACAAACAATAAGATCATAAAATAAACAAAATCATAAAATACAGTAAGTATTTTTAAACATTTATTATTACATACATTTTTAATAAAGGCAAATTCTTTATATTACAATATTATAATATTACAAAATATATTACTAATAAATAAATATTGAAAGTAATTATATACTTACAAAACTTACTATATGAATAAACTTAAATAAAACATACATATATATATATATATATATATATATATATATATATATATATATATATATATATATATATATATACACATATATACATATACACATATATATATATATATATATATGTATATATATATATATATATATATATATATCTTAAATAATACATAATAAAGCCTAAATATTAATATTACAACAACATGTTATATTACTGTATTTTTTAAACATTTATATATTAAATGAATGTCTAGCACATATAAAGGCTTGACATATGAACCGTTTGATGTAGCCTACTTATATATTTTTAACAGCTGTCTGTAAAATCAGTTTCATATCTGAATAAAAAGATATTTTAGTTTCATTTCAGTTTTTTTTTTCCTGGTAAAAACTAAAAAAAACTGTCGAGTTCTCAAACAGCGCTTTGAGGAAGCAGATACGACGAGAAACGATAAACTGTGATATTAAAACATGACTTTAGCTCAACTCGTTTATCTCTCATGTTCCCACATGACACAGTTCATTTCTCTCTTCAAGCTTAAGAAACCTGAACTTGTTTCTTCAAGACAGTCAGAAATGGATCTCTGAGAAGACCAGACATGTCTCACATCCTCCTTTCTGAAGTTTGAGTAGATTCTGGTGGATATCAGCAAAACTTCATATGTGTAAGTTAACCAGTCTCCAGACACACCCTCACTGTAAACGACTCGAATCCCGTAACGATCACACATACCATCAACAAACCACTTCAATAAGATCAAGCTTTTCAAAAGATCGCCCTGAATGCGCTCAAAATGATCTCCCACAAGCGGTTCATCCCTGCTTTTCCATTTTACAACCATATTTCCTGTCTGATCCCCACAGCAGTGCTGGAGAAACACGCGCGTGCTTACCTGAACATAATTATTCTCACAGTAGTCCGCGACCCTCGTAAGGTTCTGATAACTCTCCACGAGAGCTCGTTTACCGGCTGGAATTTCGTCCTCTAATAACATCTGCAGCTCTGCCATCTTACATGTCTCCACAGAGCTTCCTACTCCTCGTCTCTGGGATTTGATTGAGAACTCTAGCTCAGCCCCAGTGATGTCGGAATCGTTCATTTGAGCCGAATCTTTGTAATGAATCAATTGAACCGGTTCGCAAAACCGGTCTGAACGATTCGTATGTCGGAATGATTCGGGAAGAACTGTTTGCGAGTCAACGACTCGCTGAATCATTGAACCGAGACATCCGCGACTCGCATTGAGACGGATTATCTACGAAGGACCGTAGTACAAGTTTTTGGAGTGAATCGAGTTGCAGGAATATGACATACAGGAAATGTGTTGACAGTTTTATTAACATACATACGAAAAAGAGTTGTTTATAATAAAAATAATAGTAAAAGCTACAAAACCGTGAGATGCACTTTAATATTAGTAGTTAAATATTGTATTTAGATTATTATGAGTTGAAACAAAGAGTTAAGTAGTAATTATACAACCATTTTACCTCTAACTTAATCGAGAAAATACCAATAAACAAAAATATGTGCCTTCATTTGAATATTTAATGCAACCCCAGGATGCCAGGGACGCACGGTGACGCCTTTACGTACTAACGCAAAAGAATCAGATATTTTTTTCTTTTAAACGGTTCGTTGAAAGAACTGTTCAAAAGAACCGATTCTGGAAAATGAGCCAGACTTCCTATCGCCTCCCTTTCTTCACAGCGTCACCTATCAGCGCAGCTGATACAATGTTGCGGAGCGAATGGAACGTTGGGAGTTGTAGTGTTACAATACATCCAGTAGCGAGGGACGGAACACTTTTTTGTGTTCATTAAGTGTTACAGTGTTGCCTCTTCGTCTATTGCGCAGGAAATTATTAAACGCATATGTTTCTTTAGACATATGCGTGAAAATATTGCTAGGCACATTCAAAGTTCGTAGTCAGAGACTGTTTTTATGTCATTAACTCCCTTGGGTAAGCTTACCTCGGGGAACTACATTAACCGGAATGTTACGCGTGTAGATAAATAATTATGGTATTTGTAGGATTTTAAATGCCGTTGTTGCACGACTAAACAGCAGTGTTGTTCTCTAAATGAACTACAATTCCCAGTGAACACCTGAAGTTGGCTTTCGTATGTTGTCTGTCAGGTACGTATTCATGAGGTCGTAGTCTCCAGCACAGCAGGTAGAGCAGCAAATGGTAAAGTATCAAATGCTCGTGCTTGTTTTAACGTCGTCTCGATCGTTTCTAATGCAAGTTAATCCAGAAATATCACATTAAATAGTATTCACTGCACTTTCAGTCATGTATTGCTTGTCCTTCAGGATTTGTAAAGACAAAATGGATTGTTTTTGGCTTTGTTTACTTCTTTTGGAATAATAAACAGTCTCATTAACGTGTAACGTGCAGCTTATGTTTATTGCGACAGATGCAAGGAACATTATGAATTATATAAATCGATTAATAGAAATGTAACTTTGCTGGTAGGTTAGATTGTCATGATGGAGGGTGACAACAAACCAGTGTACGAGCAGAGGTTCAATGCTGCTGTCAAAGTGATCCAAAGATTACCTTCAAACGGTGAGTAAATAGGTAACAGTCATTTAGTACACACTGTGTATTGTGTGTTATATTGCAGCAGTGCACGCGACCCCTCACCTGCTTTGTGATCGCTGCAGTTTCATAATCAAGTAACAAATTATCACGGGTTTCCACGGTTAACTCGATTAGCCTACATTCAGTTGGGCTTAAGTGCTGAAATAGCTCGTGTGCCACTAGATCTGATCAGAAACTGTGTGATTGGTGGTAGAGCATCATGTGATTTATCATATATGATAACATGCAAGATATATTAAACACATGCTAACTGAATTTCTGTGTAGAGGCATAGTTCACCCCCCCCCCCCCCCCCCCCCCCAAAGAAAAAAAAAAAAAAAGATAATTGGTCCTTGTTTACCCCCAAACAAATATGCTGTTACTTATTTATCGTTTGTTTGTGAAACATGTCAGCAGAGTTTTTGAAGAATAATTTGTGACTTTATATTGTGCGTTATAACCTTAAAATTATTTGAAACAACAGGATGCTTAAAATTATTTTTTTATATTTATTATTCTTTTAATGTGAAATGAAACCTAATAGGTTCAGACACAAATTCTCTAAGAATTAAAAACAAAACGTACTGGTTTAAGTGAAATTTTAAATAAATTAAAGTTATAAAGTTGTATATTGTATAGTCATAGGATTTCTTCTTAAATATTAAACGAATATCTCTCTTTTTTTCTCTCTCTTTCTATAGAGAGAGAGATATAGATAGATAGATTTAATATAAATATAATATTTAGGAAAAAATCTGAAGATTAAATAAGGTAATATAAATACATTACATAAATTACATTTCTTGATATATGCAATATTATTTGTGTGCGTTATATGTATTATTGTGTGTATGTGTGTTATATATATATATATACAAACCCACACACACACATGGTCAAAATTGTTAGTACCCTTGGTAAATATGATCAAAGAAGGCTGTGGAAATAAATCTACATTGTTAATCCTTTTGATCAATTATTTAAAAAATTCACAAAAATCCAACCTTTCATTGGATAATAAGAATTTAAAATGGGGGAAATATCATTATGAAATAAATGTTTTTCTCTAATACACATTGGACACAATTAACGGTACCCTTTTATTCAGTACTTTTTGAAACCTCCATTGGCCAAAATAGTACAGGAGTTTTCTCCTATAATGCCTGATGAGGTTAGAGAACACCTGACAAGATCAGAGACCATTCCTTCATCCAGAATCTCTCCAGATCCTTCAGATTCACAGCTCCATGACGGTGCTTCTTCTCTTCAGTTCACCTCACTCATTTTCTACAGGGTTCAGGTCAGAGGACTGGAATGACCATAGCAGAAGCTTGGTTTTGTGCCCAGTGACCCATTTTTGTGTTGTTTTTGAGGTTTGTGTTTGGATTATTGTACTGTTGGAAGATCCAAACATGGCCCATTATAAGATTTCTAACAGAGTCAGTCACTTTTTGATTTTTTTTATCTGTTGGTATTTGATAGAATCAGTGATGCCATGTATCTAAACAAGATGTCCAGGACCTCCAGCAGAAAAATAGGCCCACAACATCAAAAATACAGCAGTATATTTCATTGTACACATGGGGTACTTTTTATTCCTGTGTTCACCAAACCCATCTTGAGTGTTTGCTGCTATAAAGCTATTTTTTTAGTTTCATCTGACCATAGAAGCCAGTCCCATTTGAAGTTCCAGTCGTGTCTAGGGATGGGTATCGTTAAGGTTTTAACGGTATTACTACTCTTATCGATACCGCTTATCGGTCCGGTACTTTAACGGTATTCTTATCGGTACTTTTTGTTATACTTATATATATATATATATATATAATATATATATATATATATATATATATATATATATATATATATATATATATATATATATATATATGTATGACAAATTAGGAGCTGAATTAACATTACTTTATATTCTGAAATGTAAAATAAATATTTAATTAAATTAATATAAAACATCAATTTGTAAATGCACCAGTGTGCAGGCATTTTTAGTGTTTTATATACATAAGATACAGTAAGAATATGAACAAAGAAACAAAGTAAAAACAAACTGACAAATACAATAAAACAAATATACAAATTAAATGAAATAAACAGTGCTTTAATTTCTCCATGAAGGTCTACTAACATTACTGTTCAGGCAAGCAATAGCCTGCAAAAGAAATCTAAAAGTAATCAAATGTAAATGCACACTGCATAGTTTTCACTGTATGTATTGATAGATTAATGATTATTAAAGCTATAACGTTATTCAGATTAAGAGCTGTGGGGCATTTTCTCTTTGCATTTTGTTCTTTGATTAACATTGAAGCGCCAGTCTGTCACTTTAAGGCAATATATTGACACACATCGGATTTTCTCCGAACAGTTCTGGTCCACTTAAGACAAACTGTTTAAGTGAATACTCTCGTAGCTGGCCATTGTGACATATTTTTGTGTGTATTTGATCGTTTGGACGCGCCCGAAGCTCAAAGTGAAGTCTGTCCGTTTTGGAGCGAGCTGCGCAGCCACTCACGCGCGCGCACACGCGCACACACACACACACACACACACACACATTTCAGCCTGGGGAGCAGCGTCTCTTGTGCGGATTGTGCTTTCAACGTTTTATCAAACATGTCCCGCAAATTAGCAACAGTAAAGATGGCATTTTACAACAATCACCGATTGAGCTGATTCTGACGTTAAGTGTTGGTTAGGGAGGAACGAGTGCGCGCCGCTGTAAAGGGATGGAAGTTGTGCTAGAAGAAACGCGGCTATAATCCTTAGAAGCCAAAATCAAAAATAAATAAATAAACTTAGCTTAATATAACAGCCACAGGCATAAAGTGCATATGTTTTAATAGTTAGTTCTCTATTCTATCATAATTAAACAGGGCTTTCATGTTGCGCGTGCTGAAGCTCCTCCACGTGAGCGCGATCTCGCTTCTGAATTATGAATAGCAAAAATGCATCATAGACAAATGTTTGAATATTATTGCATATAAAACAGCTGGCAACTCTGGTGAGAGAGAATTTGCAAGATAATGTGTATATGTAGCAACAATAAATGTGTGTTTTCATAATTTCTCCAGTACCGACAGCAGAACCGATAACGTCAGAGCTTATCGATACTCCGGTCTTTCATAATTCAGCACCGAGACCGATTAAGTACCGAGTTTCGGTACCCATCCCTAGTCGTGTCTGACAACTGAATATGCTGGAGATTGTTTTTGGATGAGTGAGGAGAATTTTTCTTGAAATCCTCCCAAACAACATATGGTGATGTAGGTGCTGTTTGATAATTT
The DNA here is from genome assembly GCA_023376895.1 of Aspiorhynchus laticeps. Taxonomy (NCBI): domain Eukaryota; kingdom Metazoa; phylum Chordata; class Actinopteri; order Cypriniformes; family Cyprinidae; genus Aspiorhynchus; species Aspiorhynchus laticeps. Next base: position 23,667,221 of record CM041807.1, on the reverse strand, counting down.
TTTTTAAGGTTTTCTGACCCTGAAACTCAACCTTTTTCTGCAATTCTCCAGCTGTGATCCTTGAAGAGTCTTTAGCCACTCACACTCTCCTCCTCACCATGCATTAGGATGATATAGACACACGTCCTCTTCCAGGCAGTTTCATAACATTTTATGTTGATTGGAAATTCTTAATTATTGCCCTGATGGTGGAAATGGGAATTTGCACTGCTCTAGCTCTTCTTCTTTTCTTAAAGCCACTTCACTAATTTGTGAAGCTCAATTATCTTTTGCTGCACATCAGAAATATATTCTTTGGTTTTTCTCATTGTGATGGATGATTAAGGGAATTTGGGCGTTGTTTTCCCTCATATTTATATTTCTTTGAAACAGGAAGCCATGGCTGGATAATTTCATGTTCATAATCACACTGGAGTGCTCAAAATTGCAAATATGAATGTCAATATACTTCAGAGATATTTTACTTATAAGAATTTCTAGGGGTACCAGTAATTGCGTCCAACGTGTATTTGAGAAAAACATTTATTTCATAATGATATTTCCCCCCATTTTAAATTCTTATTCTCCAATGAAAGCTTAGATTTTTGTGATTTGAAAAAATAAAAGATCAAAAGGATTAACAATGCACATTTATTTTCACAGCCTTCTTTGATCATATTTGCCAAGGGTACCAACAATTCTGACCATGTGTGTGTATATATATATATATATATATATATATATATATATATATATATATATATGTGTGTATGTGTGTGTGTGTACTTGTATACATACATTTACATTTAGTAATTTAGCAGACACTTTTATTCAAAGCGACTTACAAATGAGGACAATAGAAGCAATCAAAACCAACAATAGAGCAATAATATGCAAGTGCTATGACAAGTCTCAGTTAGCCTAACACAGTAGCCTACATGTAGCAAGATGTTATATAGAATAGAAGGTAACACTTTATTTTAAGGTGTCCTTGTTACACATTACATATGCTTACTATTATAATAACAATAAATTATGAATAATTACATGCAAGTAACCCTAAGCCAAACCCTAATCCTAAACATAACCATATAGTAAGTACATATAGGGCTGGTTTCACAGACAGGGCTTAGACTAAGCCAGGATTAGGCCATAGTTCAATTAGGACATTTAAGTAATATTTATAATCATGCCTTAGAAAAAAACATTACTGATGTCCATCTTGAGACAAAACAAAGGCACTGATATATTTTAAGATCAGTCAGTGCAAGCTTCTTTCAGTTGAAACAGCTCAGACTTACATTTTAGTCTGGAACTAGGCTTAAGCCTTGTCTGTGAAACCAGGGGATAGTTAATTAATATTATCCAGTACTTAAAATATAATTACACTGTAACAAGGACACCTTAAAATAAAGTGTAACCGAATAGAAAAAGAATAGGAAACGTTAGTGTTAGAGAGTCCTTTTTTATAATAAATAAAAAAAAAACAAGTAGATAGAATAGAGAAAGAACAGAGAAAGCTAGTGTTAGAGGCCTATTTTTTTAAAGAAAACAAGCAGTTAGAAAATGAATAGAGAGTGCTAGAGTTAGAGGGTCAAATAAAGATGGAAGAGATGTGTTTTTAGTCGATTCTTGAAGATGGGTAAGGATTCAGCTGCTCGGATTGAGTTGGGCAGGTCATTCCACCAGGAGGGAACAGTTAATGAAAAAGTCTGTGAAAGTGATTTTGTGCCTCTTTGTGATGGCACAATAAAGAGACGTTCACTTGCAGAACACAAGCTTCTAGAGGGCACATAAGTCTGAAGTAATGAATTTAGGTAAAGGGGTGCAGAGCCAGAGGTGGTTTTGTAGGCAAACATCAATGCCTTGAATTTTATGTGAGCAGATATTGGTAGCCAGTGCAAATTGATAAACAGAGGTGTGACATGCATTATTTTCCGCTCGTTAAAGACTAATCTTATTTATATATATATATATATATATATATATATATATATATATATATATATATATATATATATATGCTAATATTTATTAAAAAAAAAAAAAAAAAAACACAATCTAATATTGTATTACTTGGTCATTTTATTTTTTATTTTTTTTTCAGGTTCATTTCAGCCTTCCAATGACATGATGCTGAAATTTTATAGCTACTACAAGCAAGCAACACAAGGCCCCTGCAACATTCCCCGTCCAGGATTCTGGGACCCTGTTGGCAAAGCCAAATGGTATTGAACCCGCTAAATGTCTAGATTAGTGAATTTATTAAAGTAGTTCTTAGAGGTGACGTGTATTTTTTTTCTCTGCTATTAAAATAATCTCTCATGTCCCAGTTTAATAAAAACTGTTGACTTTCTAAAGAGTACAAACAGTGTGAGCATTTTCAAAACATTGCTCTGTTTGCTCTCTCATGTTAGTTTATGGCTCAACCAGTGGTGTGAGTTTGGGGATGGGATTTCAACCAATGGCAGACAAGGGGTAGTGTTTGAAAACTCACTAGTGATGCAAAATGACGGACTTCCCCTTTAAATGAGTTTACACCATTTAGACCAGTGTCTGTAACCAAGTGAAAGTGAACTGTTGGTCTGTTGAAAGTTCACTGAGATAACAGATCGGTATCAGTATCACATCAGGTTTGTATTATTAGTAACTAGTGCCACTGAAAGTTCTGTGTTTGTACTTCTGCAAAAATCTATTTTAAAATCCTTGTTGAAAGCGTTTAATGTAACTGAGAATCAGATGAGTAAGAAAAGTAGTTTTCCACACAGACCATTTTACTATGCTTCATGCTATTTTAGTTTTTCTCTCTTTTATACATGGATCTGAGAGTTGTTTTGAAATGTGCAAACTGCTGCTAGAGTTTCAGTTGATCGTGAGATGACAATATCAGTGTTGACAAGCTTATGAGAGAAAGTTCTCACTGACCCGTGCTGCTGCTTGTGTTTAGGGATGTGTGGAACTCTCTTGGGGAAATGTCGAAGGAGGAGGCCATGGCGGCCTATGTGGAAGATTTGAAACTGGTATAATGGTTTGATTTTTTTTTAGCAGTGTTTAAAAACGTGGTATGATTTAATGTAATGGTTTGTGTAACTTTGTTTTAAATTTGCTGAATAGATCCTGGAAAGTATGCCTGTAACAAATGAGGTCGAGGAGCTTCTGCAGCTCATTGGACCGTTCTATGAGCTCATTGATGAAAAGAGGAAGATAACGCAAGTGTCAGATTTGAGCGCAGGTAAACTGAACAATAGTGCCCTCTCAGGTGAATCTCACAAAAAAAATATAAGAATTTTAAAATGTATGCTATTAAAAACTGTCTAAATTCCACACATTTTTAACAAATTTCTAACAAACTAACGAAATAAATAATAATAATCTTTAATAATCATTATTGAAAAATATTTTTTACTTTTGATTCTGGGGTTAAATATGACTGGACATTTCTTTGTATAAAACATCCTTAAAATGTTGAGCTGTAGCGTCAGTTCAAATTAAACGTCACATCAAATTAACAATTTGTTTATCAGTTTAATTAGCATTAAAATGTCACATTTAGAAAGTGTTTATTAAATACATTTAAATAATTATATTGTCATAAGGACAAATATGTCATTGGGAAATAATGCATATAACTATATATATATATATATATATATATATATATATATATATATATATATAATATATATATATATATATATATATATATATATATATATATATATATATATATATAAATAAAAAAACAAAAAGCTTTTATTCAATAAGGATTTTATTCAAGTCAATATATTACAATGATTTCTGAAGGATCATGGTATACTGATAACTGTAGTGATGGCTGCTGAAAATTTAGCTTTGCATCACTGAAATAAAACACATTATTACTGTTTTGACATAAATACAGCCTTGCTAATAACAGACTTATTTTCAAAAATCTTACCGACCCCAAAAGTTTAAACTGTAGTGTGCAAGTAAATAACGATAAAATCTCGTTTACATTAATTAACTAATTACCCCTTTGTTTCGTGTTCAGCTCGCTTGGAAAGATTTGCTAGGCAACTTGAAGGCAAGTGACTAGCAGTGCGTTCTCCCAGCAGCCTGTGCTCTTAGTTCATAGTGTCGTAGTCCAGGTGTTTGCTTTGATCCCTCACTTGTTCACTCACTGCTGTTATTAGTGTAGATTAGTCTGGAGTCTGTGTAAGGGTGTAGTGTTACTGGTACAGCTTTACTTGTTTGTGTAATAGTCCTGATAGAACAGACCTTTTAGAAAGTGTGCCTATCAAGTTTCAGAACATATCGTCAGTGCATCATCTTACATGTGTATTGTTGTTGTCTCCAGGGTTTGGGAGCATGCTAACATCACCACCCAAAAGCGTCACAAAAAGCATCATCAGGACGATGGAGATGAACGGAAGCCTGGACAGTTACCCCATCAAAATATCAGAAACTCCAAAGACTAAATCAATAGACATGGAAGATGATAATGAGGAGGAAGAGGAGGAAAAAGATGAAGAAGAGGAGATTAAAGAGGTGAAAAAAGGTAAACCTCATAATTATTATTGCTCATACTTAACCCTTGTATTATGTCCCGGGTCAATTTGACCCATTTTGATTTTCAAGCTGTCGGAAATACCAGTTAATCTGTAATTTTATTCTTGATATTTTGTGACTTTTTCTCATTTAGGGTCATGAACATGCATGCAAAGTCACGATACACTGATGTGTTTTGAAGTGCACACAAATAATTTTCTGACGATTTTGATGTTCGCGGGTTAATTTGACCAACATTTTTTTATTATTTCAAGGCAACTATACAGCCCCAAATTAAATGTATTTCTTGGATATATGTTGCCTTTTTGGTGTTTTACTACCCTGGAAAGGGAAAAAAATAGCTTTTCTCATTATTTTCAATGCTAAAAAAGACTTCCTCAGACTCAGATGGTAAAAGTGAGCTATCATTTCTATTTTCAAAGTATATGAAATACTGTTTAACTTATCTTTTTCCATTTCCATGTTAACGCAATGTCTGATTTCAAAATGGTTTTCACAGGATAAATTTTATGCTTTCAAATGATATAGAATTTATGATGATTACTAAAACATGTTATAAGGAAAAATGAAATTAAAAATAATTTTTGTGACAGAGGTCAGAACTCATTATGATGTAGTATATGTTTTGAGGTGCACTCTTGTCATAAATTAATCTATTACTGTTCTTACATAATTTGTAACAAAACACAGTGATAAAATATCTATTTAGGAGTCTTAGACCTTTCCAACGATATATAGTTTGTCATGATTAGATTAGGATTTAACTGTAATATAGTAGTAAACTTCTACCAGCGGGACGGTAACAGTTAAGGGGTTAAAAAATGTGGTTAAACACATTTATAAAAAAATCACACTTTTTGATATTAATTGTTTGCACTGTGTGACAAATTCTGATATTAACATTTTTCTGTTCATACCTGATTCCTTCTTGTTTTTAATAATGTGATATTTAGGGAATTGCATTGAAGTCAATTAGGGTCAATCTGACCCGCTCCATCAAAATCGTACCCAGAAATCAAACACAATAAAGCTGCAGTCACATTAAAAATGTTGTAGAGAATCTTTGCAGAAGAAGCTAAAGATTTCCCCAAGCAGATTTTACAACAGTTTCAAGTTGGTTGCACAACTTTGCCATGCTGACCAACATGTGACTTCTGTGTGACCTGTCCTTTATACATTGTTACAGTCTTGACAATAGACAGTGGACCTTTTTGCCTGCAAAATTTTATTAAAATATTGGCAATGTAACTGTATCTTTTGAGTTGAATAGTTTTTAATAGTCGCACATTAGAGGAGGTACTTTATTCATATCTAGAGACTAATTCTAGATGCTATTTTGGCATTGGCCAATACACCTACAAACCACTCAGAACACTTTATCAAACATACAGTATCATGAACAGTTTTGCATTGGTAAACGTTTTGCATATTTCCTTCAATGCATGTGTATCATTAATAATACATTTGCTTCATTGCAAACGATGGTGTTTTTTAGCCTCTCAACTGAAGAAAAGGGCTTCTGCAGGAAGACCTAAAGGACAGGTATCTAATGGGAGTATCGGCCAAGATAAAGTCCTTGCCAATGGAACGCATGGGTCTAAGACTGATCTGAACAGGCAGGAGTCGGAAGAAGACTCTGAAAGCTTTAACCACGATAGAGATGCCATAGAGCTGAATGGACACATCAAAGGTGAGGAGAAGGACATTGGGGGTAATCATTTACCAATAAGACTTGAGTCGTTATTTTAAAAGTAAGCTCTAGGACATACTTGCAGCAGTTATCTGAACTGATCTGAATCTCTCTTTATATGTGAAGCAGAAGACGTGTCCAGTTCTCTCCATGTGGCCAGTGATTCGGACAGCGAGGTGTACTGTGACTCCGTCGACCAGTTTGGTGGAGAAGAGGTAAGTGGATTTCAGTTACACTTAATGATGTCTGATCCAAAAATCACTTGACGCTGGGAGTGTAGGATTCAGTGTTAAATGGGATAGTTCACCCAAAAAATAGTATGGAAAAAAATACTATGGAAGTCAATTGGGACCAGAAACTGTTTGGTTAGCCACATTCTTCAAAATCTCTTCTTTTGTGTTCAGCAGAAGAAATAAATTCATACAGGTTTGGAACAACATGAGGATGAGTAAATTTCATTTTTGGGAGAACTATCCCTTTAAGGTGTGGTCACATGAGTGAAATTTCAGCAAAATTTTGTGTTCAAAAAGGTCTGTTGTCAATAGTGTATAGGACAATGAATCACAGATCACATAGAAGTCAATTTCAAACCAAACAGATTTCTATTGGTCAGCACAGAGATCTCACATGACCACCTTGAACCTGTTGCGAAATCTGCATGGGTAAAGCTTCTGCCCTTACGCAAAATCACATGGATTCCTATTGAAATGAAAATCGCTAAACAACGTTAATGTGACTGCATCTTTAGTCTGTTAGCACCTCTGCAATGGTTTTCCGAAATCTCCCAAAATGTCAGCAATACATGTGCTTTGGTTCTTGGTCTCCAGGGATCTGAGCTACATGTCAGCCACTCACTGGACGTGGCCGAGGAGAGCCACAGCACACTATCCTCCACAGGAGAGATCAGATCACAAGAAGAAAGGCTGGGACCGGAAGAAGGCATACAGCATGGTGGAGAAGACGAACGGATCAGCAGAGGAGGTTCGCAGAGGCAGGGACTTCCTGCGAATAGAAGTGACAGTTCTGTGGTCAGGAGGGGAAGAGGTACAAACCTAGCAACCAAAACCGCAGCAAAACCGTATATAAGCTCTGTTTCAAAACCTTGCTAGCTTGCTACTATTGCTTACTATTGCTTCTGTTCTGCCCAGCTTATATTTTGGTTTTTATGCATATGCTATGATATGCAAACATGCATGTACTGTATGTATGCAGCCCAATTTTCTTAGTCTGTACTAGGGCTGGGACGATACATTCTGGATCGATTCTGAGAATGCATCGTGATTCCTCTGGAATCGATTCTGAGCCTAGGTTTTAACAGCAGATGGCGCTTTAATCTAGTTTTTATCCACACTCAAATGCTCATAAAGAGCGTTTGTGCGTTTCGGCTGAGTCTGTAATTTCACCTCGGCTCAGAATGCTTTTATGACGCGAGATTAATGTAAACACAGCCCTCTGTGAACAGTACACCCTTGTAATTCACTTCAAACTTTTCTAATTTTATGAATGATTATTTTAGGTTCAAGTGTGTGTAAGGATTTGGAAACAAGCAGAGTATGGCTGTTTCTAAAGCATGCAGTGCCATCTGATGTTCAAAACTAAGCTCAGAATCGATTCCAGAGGAATCGCGATGCATTCGGAAAATATCAGAATTGATGCTGAATCATTTCTCGATTCGCGATGCATCGATGTATTGTCCCAGCCCTAGTCTGTACGCACAGCTCGCACACCTTACATTTTTTTGCACTAATTTGTTTGTCCACAAGATGGCAACACTTAACTAGCCTGTGGTTTTATAGTTAAAAAAAAAAATTAGATGAAACAACCACAAACTACTTAAGACTATGGCTGATTTATGTTTTTTTTTTTTATTTAAGCTTTTCATATTCTTCATGTTCTGTGCAGTGGTCGGTTCACAGTAGTGCCACTAAATTTCGCTAAATTGATTTCCTCTACTTTTTATAAGGATTTTCTAACCTAATCAGATGTGCCAATTCTGCATCACTATTGCAGACAATTTGTTCAAACAACTGATTCACTAATGAATAGAGGAAGTGACTGAAATGAATGGGTCATTGAATTATTCACTAACCCGATTTGTTTAGAAATGCAGATTCATTCTGTAACGAAGTGTGTTGCTCATAGATGCACAATAGTTCTGCTGTGGCTTTGTTTTTGTTTTGGCAAAATAGTACAAATACAGACCAGATTTACGATATTATGCCTAAAATGTAAATTATAATATTAAATTCTTGTTTACTGAACTGTTTTTACATTAATAGAACAGAGCTGGAATCCTCAAGTAAATTTGTTTTTGTAACTTTGTTTCTTTAATCTGTTAATGATCTACAGAATGTTTGCGCTGTTTGCACATACTGCAGCTACTTCTCCTGTCTGTGTATCAGGGTCCAGGTCACCTGCCTTTGACTCCGGGTCAGCGGGACCTCAGCGGGACCGCAGTGGGGGAGATGGGGAACGCTGGGGGACGGATGGATCTGTAACACAGAATCTAAATGAACAGATAATCTGTGCTCTGGCCAGACTGCAGGAAGACATGCAGAGCGTGTTAGAGAGGCTACACACACTGGAAGCTCTCACAGCCTCGCAGGTTACAAACCGTCACTTTTCACTCAGTACAACATAGATAACACTGATCAAGTATGAAATATTACATTTTTGATTTGTCACGTGCAACTTCTCAGGCCCGATCCTTAGCGCTGCCATCAGACTACCTGTCAGCACCTGCACATAAAACGAAGAAGGTAAAGTCATTTTAATAAGCTGATTAATGGGATGCTTTTAAGAGTTTCAAGACTTGATGTTCACCCAAAATGAACATTCTGTCATCATTCACTCACCCTCAAGTTGTTCCAAACATGTATGAGTTTCTTTCTTCTGTTGAATACAATATTTTGGTTACTAAACATTTTCTAGTCCCATTGACTTCCATAGTATTTCTTCCATAGACTGATTACCCACATTATTCAAAATACCTTCTTTTATGTTCAACAGAAGAAAGAAATTCCTACTGGTTTGGAAGAACTTGAGAGCGAGTAACTGATGACAGAATGTTCGTTTTTTGGTGAACTATCCTTTAAAAGAAGAGCATTCCTGTAGCTCAATGCCGAGGTTATGGGTTCGATTCCCACTGAATGCATGAACTGATAAAATGTAAACCTTGAATGCATTTCAAGTCTCCTTGGATAAAAGCATCTGCCAAATGCATAAATGTAAATTTTGATTGGGACAGATTATGTCCCAAATTATTTTTTATTAATTTTATTTAACTATACCATTGCCATAGAATGAGGACTAACATAATATTTTCATTATCATTTATTCTTATTATTTAAACTTTCCAGAAGCCGTCCTGGTGGCCTTTTAATGTGTCTCCTGGAACTGTGGCCTTTGCTGTCATCTGGCCGTTTGTGGTGCAGTGGCTCATCCGTCTGTATGTGCAGCGCAGGAGAAGGTACGTGCTGACCCATTCACTGTCTAGTGCTAACTTACTATTCTCTGTATTTTCTCAAAAATATATCTCAAAAGTGTGGGGTAAATTAATTATTTTATATAGCAAGAATACATTAAATTTATTAAAAGTGACAGTAAAGACATTTATAAAACAAAAGATTTATATTTAAAATAAATGCTGTTCTTTTGAACTTTCTATTCATCAAAGAAACCTGAAAAAGAAAAATTGGTATTACACCTATCATTATAAAATGTTATTATAAATATTAACTGTTTTTAACATTGATAATAATGGGAAATGTTTTTTGAGCACCAAATCAGCCTGTTAGAATGATTTCTAAAGGTTCATGTAACAGTGAAAACTGGAGTAATAATGCTGAAAATTCAGCTTTGCATCACACAAATAAATTACATTATAAATATATTAAACTTAGTGCTGTTTAAATTTAATTAAAAATTTGAAAATTTGATCATTGGTGATGAGTTTTTGGCTCAAGGTCTGCATTTACAGTCACACCAGAGGTGTTAAACTGGGATTAGGACTTGGTTTTATGCAGACCAGTCAAGTTCTTCCACAAGGACTGAATCAATCATTTTCTTTTTGAACCTTGTCTTATACACAGATGCATTGTCATGTTAGAATAGAAAAGGGTCCTGTCTAAACTGTTGCTATAATATTAGAAGCACACAATTTCCTAGAATATCATTATATGCTTTAACATTAATATCTGTACTCATAGAAATTACTAAAGTAGTCAAACCTGTTCATTAGAAGGGGGCGAACCAATACTTTTGGCAATATAGTGTATGATCATATTTAAGGCTAGAGAAAAACTTGGCAAATGTGGAAGTGATGGCAGATGTGTTAAAGATTGGATCATCTTGTTACAGAAGAATCAACTGAAAGGAATCGACTGATGGTTCGACACCTCTGCAGACCCAGAGGAGAACCGTGTTACACATTTAGGAGGAGGAGGGTGTTTCTCAGCCTGTCCCTTGATCTCAAACTCCTGCTTTTGCACTATGATGACAACTCTAAGAATTAGCAAATGGAAAGACAGAGTGAATGTATGGTGCAGCTTATCACAAGATTTTTTTTACTTTTTCTTTTTTTAATGTAACAACATGCTAAGTCGGGAATCCCCAATTTCACTAATTAAAAGTAGAATTTTCATAGTAGTTATGAAAATGCTGTTAAGAGAAATCCATTATTAATCCATTATTAAGGGCATTATAATAACTTTCATGTCAAGTATATATCATTCAGTGTTCTGCGCACATAGCTGCTATCTGTCATTAATACTGTAGCAAAGTGTGAGATGCACTGATGAGTACAGCACAGGTGATTTCTGCTTGAATATCTCTGATTCTTGCCATGTTTGACAGAAAAGAGCCCATATTTGGGGTTTGAAACTTAATGGAATAAATCAGGACTCCTCAAATTGTTGGAGGTTGTTTGAGTAAGATTTTTAAATGTACATAAATATCTAGACTTAGCGTTTGCTCAAATGAGCTGTGGTGCTCTTTAAAGCCATAATGAAAAAAAACATGCATATTAAACTGACCCTTTGCTTTGAAAATCTGAGAAAAGAGTCAGTAGGCAATATAGAACACTATGTTCTTCATCCATTCAACATCCCATCCTGATGCCTGCAAAGATCTAACCTATTAGGTACCCTCAAAAGTGTGTAGACAAAGCCATACATCTTCAAAATGTCTGAATGTCACCAGCCTAAAGGAATAGTTCACCTAAAAATGTCAATTTGCTTAACATTTACTGTCCCACAGGCCATCCAAGATGTAGATAAGTTTTTCTTAATCAGAACCAATTTGGAGAAATTGCATGGGTGCCGTCAGAATTAGAGTCCAAACAGCTGATAAAAACATCACAATAATCCACAAGTAATGCAAGTAATCCACAAGGTGCATGTTTGTAATAAATCTATCAAACTCTTGCTTCCGGCTAAAATACCTCTATCAATAATATCGCTTTCTCCAGTGAAGTCTCGTCTGAATCAGGAGGATGTTTCTTACAAACACGCAGCTTTTCATTTCACAATGTTAATTGATGGACTGAAGTTGTGTGGATTATTGTGATGTATTTAGCAGCTGTTTGGACTCTCATTCTGACGGCACCCATTCACTTCAGATGATCCATTGGTGAGGAAGTGATGGAATGCTACCTTTCTCCAAATCTGTTCTGATAAAGAAACAAACTCCTTTATATCTTGAAGGGTGAGTACATTTTCAGCATTTGTTTTTTCTTTGTTTTTGAGTGAACTATTCCTTTAAATCCGGAATATCAAAGCAAGTGTCATTTATTTGAAAGAAAGACAACAAGCACACATTTCAAGAAAAACATTTCACAAAAAAAGTGTAGTTTCAAATAATAAAGCGGTGATTAAATAAATGAAGTTTAAGAGACGCAGTGACATTCAAACATTAGTGAGTCAAGTGTGGATATATTTTTTGGGTCTGCTGTATTTTATCAGTGCATTTCTCAACACGGTTGCATCGTTACTAATGTTAATTCATGTCTATGGTGATTTATTTGAATATTACTGCGAGGACTGTATGCATGAGAAGTTCAAAATCTTTGTCAATGTTTGCAGGATGTAATTGAGATCAAAACCTATATTTGAATAGCAAAGCACTTTCGATGAATGTGAAGACAGATTAAGATCTGAAATAAATAATATTTGTAATGTTTGGAGCCCTATGACTAATATAAGACTGAAATCTAATGAATCATTTACATAGGCCGTTTTTTCTTTTTTTTTTTTTTTTTTTTTACTGAAAATTGCAAGTGTTTTGTTTCATTGTCATTTGTTTAAATTAGTTAATAATTCCTTTAATAATTGTATATTAGATATGTGCAAAAATATATACTTGGAAAAAGTTCTATTTTAATTGTACAATACTGTAATGTAGCATTTGCATATATTATTGATGTCTGTAATACTACTTGGAATCGTCTGTAGAGCAGGAGGTTCTTGATTAATGCTTTTGTTTAGACTAAACACACTATGTTCCTTTTAACCATTGTAAATTTTCAGATGATCAACGTATGTTTCACCACTGTCACAATACATGTCATTCAATATATCACACTTATACCATCAAATGTATTTTTAGCTGCTGTATTTGTAATATAATCAGTGCTTGGTAGATTACTTACACATTGTAATCCATTACTGATTAAAAATTCAAAAATTGTACAGTAATGCATTGGATTGCACATATTAAGTAGTGTATTCTGATTACTTTTGACATGCTTAAGAAAATATATTCCATTCTTTATCAACATGAAGAAGTCCATTAAACATTGGGGGGTATTCCGGAAAGCAGGTAATGTGACGTAGCAGGGTGTTTTAATTAGTGCTGTCAACAGATTAATCGTCATTAATCACATACAAAATAAAAGTTTTTGTTTGCATAATATACACACGTGGTCAGAATTGTTGGTACCCTTGGTAAATATGATCAAAGAAGGCTGTGAAAATAAATGTGCATTGTTATTCCTTTTGATCTATTATTTGAAAAAAAATCTAAGCTTTCATTGGAGAATAAGAATTTAAAATGGGAGGAAATATTATGAAATAAATTTCTCACGTGTTGGACACAGTTACTAAATGCTTATGAGTAAAATATCTCTGAAATATATTCCCATTCATATTCACAATTTTGAGCACACCAGCGTGATTATGAACATGAAATTATCCAGCCATGGCTTCCTGTTTCACAGAAATATAAATATGAGGGAAGACAAAACAAAGGCCAAATTCCAAATTTATCATCCATCACAATGAGAAACACCAAAGAATATATTTCTGATGTGCAGCAAAAGATAATTGAGCGTCACAAATCAGAAAGTGGCTGACCTAAGGGTAAAATGGGTCATTTTCACATATTTAGTTTATTTGACTGTAGAATTCTAACAGAATGTGCTATTTTCAAGTGCAAGGTGTCATTTTTTTCAGAAAAATGTTTCAAAAAAAATTTTTCATGGGGTGACGTTCTGAAGCCCGCCCTGCAATGATCCACGCAAACGCGACTGTCAGGAGCTGGGTTACACAAAAACTACCCAAACACTATATGTTTAAATAAATGTTGAAATAAAAGAACCTTTATTTTTTTTAGAGTAGCCTACAATGTGCACACTATAAAAGCAACTGGTGCACGCTGATAATCACTTAATCCACGTCCACCGCGAATGCTCCGTTACCTCTCCCTCCTCTGATCATTTGATCAGTCACCCCCAGGGGCGTAGCAGCCGGGGGGACACGTCCCCCGCACTATTTTAAACAGGTGATTATGTCCCCCCTGGTTTTTTGACCCACCGCCAACATTTCCCACCCGCTTTCTCTGATTTGTTACTTAGATTTGAGTGAACTAACATTCAGCAATTGAGTAATGTATCACAGACATAATTGCAATTGAGTAATGTATCACAGACAGACGTATCCTCTCATTATAACAAACAAAGTGTAGACAGAGAATACATAAGAGAGTCATTGTGCAGTGTAAGGATCGCGATGAAAGATGAGTGACAGCTTTTAATGATTATTAAGGGAGTTTGCAAATGTGATATTGATTTATTACAACAGTTAATTAAACAAGAAGTTAATATTAAGTGATTTATAATGTCTGACTACAACACTATGGCCTTATTTTGCTCTATTTCGTCAACGAAAATAGTTTCAGACAAAGTCCCAGCTGAGCCGCTGCGCATCTCCATTCAAACACAGCGGTGTTTCATTTATGAATGAACTGCATTTTTAAATGAATCTAGTGAGTCAATGATTCACTTACCCATTCATAAAGACAGTCAAGTACTTCATTCCTGAATGAATCAGCTGTTCAAAAGAATCAATTGAATGAATGATTCCGTGATCAAATCAGTGATTACCGCCACCTACTGGCAGTTTTAGTTTAATTTTAATTTATTAATTTAATTTATATTTTTTTCTGTTATTTAAATCATTTAATATTTATATATATATATATATATATAATATATATATATATATATAAACAAACCTCTGAACCTCATTAATCGTCTGAAAATACACCTACAATGCACTTATGTGTTCTTCTGTGCCACCTCTGTAGTACAAATGTATTTCTTAAATACTGATTTCATTTTAATTGGTAACTTATTCCTAATCTACTTCTTATTCTTCTTGTTTTTATTCTGTTGTTTTAATTAGAAATATATATATATATATGTATATATATAGTGGGTACGGAAAGTATTCAGACCCCCTTAAATTTTTCACTCTTTGTTATATTGCAGCCATTTGCTAAAATCATTTAAGTTCATTTTTTTCCTCATTAATGTACACACAGCACCCCATATTGACAGAAAAACACAGAATTGTTGACATTTTTGCAGATTTATTAAAAAAGAAAAACTGAAATATCACATGGTCCTAAGTATTCAGACCCTTTGCTCAGTATTTAGTAGAAGAACCCTTTTGATTTAATACAGCCAGGAGTCTTTTGGGAAAGATGCAACAAGTTTATTTGGGGATCCTCTGCCATTCCTCCTTGCAGATCCTCTCCAGTTCTGTCAGGTTGGATGGTAAACGTTGGTGGACAGCCATTTTTAGGTCTCTCCAGAGATGCTCAATTGGGTTTAAGTCAGGGCTCTGGCTGGGCCATTCAAGAACAGTCACGGAGTTGTTGTGAAGCCACTCCTTCGTTATTTTAGCTGTGTGCTTAGGGTCATTGTCTTGTTGGAAGGTAAACCTTCGGCCCAGTCTGAGGTCCTGAGCACTCTGGAGAAGGTTTTCGTCCAGGATATCCCTGTACTTGGCCACATTCATCTTTCCCTCGATTACAACCAGTCGTCCTGTCCCTGCAGCTGAAAAACACCCCCACAGCATGATGCTGCCACCACCATGCTTCACTGTTGGGACTGTATTGGACAGGTGATGAGCAGTGCCTGGTTTTCTCCACACATACCGCTTAGAATTAAGTCCAAAAAGTTCTATCTTGGTCTCATCAGACCAGAGAATCCTTCAGGTGTTTTTTAGCAAACTCCATGCAGGCTTTCATGTGTCTTGCACTGAGGAGAGGCTTCCGTCGGGCCACTCTGCCATAAAGCCCCGACTGGTGGAGGGCTGCAGTGATGGTTGACTTTCTACAACTTTCTCCCATCTCCCGATTGCATCTCTGGAGCTCAGCCACAGTGATCTTTGGGTTCTTCTTTACCTCTCTCACCAAGGCTCTTCTCCCCCGATAGCTCAGTTTGGCCGGACGGCCAGCTCTAGGAAGGGTTCTGGTTGTCCCAAACGTCTTCCATTTAAGGATTATGGAGGCCACTGTGCTCTTAGGAACCTTAAGTGCAGCAGAATTTTTTTTGTAACCTTGGCCAGATCTGTGCCTTGCCACAATTCTGTCTCTGAGCTCTTCAGGCAGTTCCTTTGACCTCATGATTCTCATTTGCTCTGACATGCACTGTGAGCTGTAAGGTCTTATATAGACAGGTGTGTGGCTTTCCTAATCAAGTCCAATCAGTATAATCAAACACAGCTGGACTCAAATGAAGGTGTAGAACCATCTCAAGGATGATCAGAAGAAATGGACAGCACCTGAGTTAAATATATGAGTGTCACAGCAAAGGGTCTGAATACTTAGGACCATGTGATATCTCAGTTTTTCTTTTTTAATAAATCTGCAAAAATGTCAACAATTCTGTGTTTTTCTGTCAATATGGGGTGCTGTGTGTACATTAATATGGAAAAAAAAATAACTTAAATGATTTTAACAAATGGCTGCAATATAACAAAGAGTGAAAAATGTAAGGGGGTCTGAATACTTTCCGTACCCACTGTATATATCAGAATTTTTGATTATTGATTAGAAGGTGCTCCTAAATTTTTTACTGTGCTCCTACATTTTTTGAAGTAGAATTATCCGGAGTAGAATTATCCTTTCCCAAGTCCAAGTGTTAAGAATAAAGATAAAAGTTATTGTTCAAGTGTAGTGTTGAAATATTGTCCATAAAATATCTTTATTTCATCAGAAAATATAGATGTCCACAGTGGTCTCAAAGTCCCATGTCCTGAAGTTATTTTTCAAATTTGAGTATGATATCACAAAATAGGTTCCTCATGGCACGTTCCCAAAATTGCAACTATGGTGCTCTAAAACACCAATTGGTATTCTATTTAGAATTTATTATATGAACATGAATGTACTTACTTTGTACATTATGTACATAATTTATTTGCCTTTGAGGGTCAAATCACCTGACAGCTGCCCCCCCCCCCCACTTTTAAAATGGCTGCTACGCCCCTGGTCACCCCACTTTGTTCCAGGACCTCGCAAATTACAAATTAAGCACTGCCTCCAAGAAGCCGAAACGTTGATTTGAACCATTCGATGCATACGATCACCGGTGTATTTAGAGCATTCACAAATTCAAACGCGCTTTCACGCTTTGTCCTGCGCTGATCCAGAAATAGATGCGCTCAGTGCTTTTAGCCTCGATTCAGTGTTTTCTACCACATAAAATTTGGTTTCAGACATTTAAATTAATTACTAGCAAAAGATACATTTGTTAAATAGTAGACACTGATGTTTGTAAGTTTGTTTAATGTGGTGTGTAAGGAAAGCGACAATAATAATCCATTCAATTAAAATCTGACGGCGTGTTTCATATAGAATAACTATATAATAAATTTCCCATTTCAGAAGTCCTGATTACAAGCATGTCGCAGTCAAGTGCTTTGCTGTTGGAAATAATAGGAAATGTGGAGGATGCCAGGTTTCCTGGGAAAATCTTATTAAAGCCAAAATCGTAGATATTTAATTTTGAATAAAATGTAGCATCCCATTTGTTGACAACTATATCATCATTCACAGTGCTATCTTTACAGTTAGCTTGTTGATGATTCTGGATTTTCGACAAAAGAGTTCAAATCTGCATACAAGTATATAGCAACGGTTGCATCAACAAATGTGTTTTTATATCAGTTTGCATTTGTCAACACTATTGGGTAGGTTAGGGTTGGGTTTGGTGTAGGGCATATTTCCAGCATGATAGAGCATTCATTTGTAGCGACGGTCCCCGGATATTTGAATTCTGAAGCAACATAATAAAAACGTGCCAGGGTTCACGTATTGAACCCGTGTTTTAGCGCACTCAGTGGACATTTCTCGACCACGTGCAGTAAGGTACGTAAAAACGGTCTCGCTAAAAAGTGCACCCAGGTACGTTTATGCCATGAGACCAGGTTGGGATTTTCAGTCGAATACAAGCTGTGTTGCTGTGTATAAACCATACAAAATGCTTGAAATGGTTATTGCACTACTATGTGCATGACTTTAAACATTAAAACAAAGTGATCTTGCTTTTGTGGGAAAAAAAAGCATACCTGTCTCAGCAGTAAAAAAAGAGCACTAGCAAGGGGTACATAGCATTAGCACTAGTCAGTCTTGTTAGTTAGTTCTTTTTTTTGGTCAGATTTTGGTTTTAATCAGCTAGCTAGTCAAATGTGTTCATTAAACTGTAATCATTACTGCTTGCTATGGCGATATGACTATATAAATATCAGCGATGATATAAAGTGTAAATCGATTGAACTTTTCTATATAATTTCTATATCATCGTGATATGCAAATATATCTGTGGAGCTTCTAGTGGGCAGGAGCTATTGACACGGTCAGAGCGATAAAGAAACGTGGATAAATGAGTAATAAGCAGCTTTCTGTGTGTGTATCCCAAGACAAATAACTATTATGATAATAATAAAGATATACATTTTAAAAATAAATTGTTCTAAGGGTATATTCACACAGGCACGTTTGTCTTGTACTAAAGCTCAAGCGCGATTGTTCTTTCACTAACAGACAGATATCACAGGATTATTACAGACAGCTCAGCTTTACTCACAAACTACAATGTTCATCAATAAGATGAGAACCAGACCCATTATAAATCTCCTACTCGAAATTAAATTAATTGAAAAGTGTGATATCCAAGTAGTAATAAAGATTTTTGCTGTCATAATGATAACAATAGCACATATAGTGAATTAACTGTCCCATGCTCCAACGCGGTTAGCAATACACACTACACCTCTTCAAGCGGGCCAGGGTAAAACCAACCGCACTGGACATGGTACAGTGCAGTCACACTTGTGAACAATAATAACCAACTGCAGAACCGCAGAACCATTACATTACAGCAGCGTGAGGACAGCAGTCTGACGCCGGAAGTGGTCTCATGTCGGAAGTAGCGGAGTTTTATGACATAAAAATAATGGCGGATAAAGAACACAGTGAAAAGGTATTTAATCGATCAAATTTCTTTATTTTATGCCTGTAAATCGTTTGTTGTTTGATAAGCAATTTATACAGAACATGTCTCTAGTCTATTTGTAGTAAATGTGCTGTGTCTGTTGATATTTTATAGCTTGATCATCTCACTTTGTGATGGATTGTTAACTTGGCACTGTATTTTATTTCAGTGGTTACATTTTCTGATGCTGACCAATGTTTTATGCAGATTTTTTTATTTTATTTATACAGGCATATTACGATTCAGAGATGCTCAGCTTTACTCAGAGGCAGACAAAGTACACAACTCAATTACTTGAGTGAAAGTACAGATACTGCTGGTCAAATATTACTCCATTACAAGTGAAAGTTGTAAAGACAGATTTTTACTTAAGTAAAAGTACAGAAGTACTTGCTTTTAAAAGTATTTATACTGACCAAAATTATAAACGCAACACTTTTGTTTTTGCCCCCATTTTTCATGAGCTGAACTCAAAGATCTAAGACTTTTTTCTATGTACACAAAAGGCCTATTTCTCTCAAATATTGTTCACAAATCTGTCTAAATCTGTGTTAGTAGAGCACTTCCCCTTTGCCGAGATAATCCATCCACCTCACAGGTCTTTTTTTTTTTTATCCCAACAATTTTTTATTTTTTTCCACACATAACATAACATAGTATCCAAAATATAACAAAACAACAGACACATACTCAACATCTCAAGTTCCAATCAAAAGGGAGGGAGAAGAGAAGGACAACAAGAACACAAGAGTCACTCCTTTATATAATCACGTATATCTACAAAAAAACTGCCAAGCGTCAATGGTCGAGGGCCTGGCCCCACCAACTCGCACCATTGTACATTCACATGTCACTATTGTCATGTGTGTCTTGTGTTGCCTCCTCATGTTTCCATATTTGGTTTGTTTCCTGTCCTTGTTTAATGTGATCATTAGTAATTCTTGTCCAGCCGTGTTTGTCTAATTGTCTATGATTATCCCTTGTATTAAGTCCTGTCTGTTCTGTTAGATTTTGTCTGGTCTACTCGTTACTTCCCGGGGTGTTTCTGTGAGTCTGTGCCTTGCCTTGTCATTGCCCTGATGTCTTCATTAAAGACTATTATTTGAGTTTACTCCTCGTCTCCGTGTTCCCTGTATCCCCCTGCTGGGTGCACCGTGACAGAAGACCAGACCTAACAGTAAGCGCGCCCATTCACCTCGTTTTGTTTTTTTCGTTTTTAAAAGTCTTTTGTTTTGTTGCTGCCTGTCTGTTTTGTCCCTCGCGCATGGAAGTCGCCACTCCGTCCTCCCGCTTTAGCCCGCCAATGATGCGTGGGAGTTCGTGTGGGATCGTCGCGAGTG
This sequence comes from Aspiorhynchus laticeps, assembly GCA_023376895.1. Taxonomy (NCBI): domain Eukaryota; kingdom Metazoa; phylum Chordata; class Actinopteri; order Cypriniformes; family Cyprinidae; genus Aspiorhynchus; species Aspiorhynchus laticeps. Next base: position 23,646,886 of record CM041807.1, on the reverse strand, counting down.
CCGCAAGTCCGCTGGCCACGAGCACCCCAGCCCGCCGTTCGCGGGAGTTCACGCCGCCGTCCGCACTTACCCAGCCCCCGATCACGAGATATCCCCGCCGCCCATGCTATCCCATGCCACCGCTCACCCAAGCCCGCCGGTCGCGGAGATCACACCGCCATTCGCAAGCTCACCCAGACCCGCCGTTTGTGGGAGATCACGCCGCCGTCCACGGCTCACCCAGGCCCCCGTACACGGGAGATCACGCCCCCGTCCGCGGCCACCCTAAGCCGCCGCCCGCTGCTGACTCAAGCCCCGTGGATCCAGTCCACATGTCCGGCCAGGAGTCCGTGTTTTTGTAAACAAGTCCTTTTGAATTTGTTTCAATCAAAGAACTATCAGACAAAATGAAATGACTTTCACATTGTAGAGCTTGACAAAGTTGTAAGTAAATAATTTACTTTATAGTGCACATATTGGAGTCTGTAAGCTTTAAGACTGTAAGGCACATTTTAATGCTTTCCCTTGTTTTTATTAAAGCGCACAGGTTCTGAAGAGGAATTCATCAATGACAATCTCAGCCTCAAGACGTCATGCCTACGACCGCTGGCTGAACGTCTCATTCACATGAACACAAAATGAAACACTTCAGAATTTCGAAGTCGTCACCGGATTGTTGAATATACAGGATTCCGGGAGACGTTGTGTGTTGCGTTCTTAACGCTCTGCCTAGAAACAAAAATGCTGTGACTCAAGCCCCCTCATGAAAAAAAAGCCGTCGTGTTTTACAAATGTGATGATTACAAATGTTTATCTGAAAAACAATGCTACGGTCAGTATTCACCTTTTGAAAATGTGCGTTCCGGCCAGGAATGTCTGTTTGTTTATGTTTGTGAAACCTCCCACAGCCGCCTTTACCCAATTGTATTTCGGCATGCACCCCGGTTGCCAGTTGGCGGAAAACACAGTGTATTTTCATTTCATTCATCGTCATGTGCTCTCTTTTTCTGTTGTGTCATTAAACTGGCAACCTGTGTTTGCCTCAAGTCAGAGGAGGAGGGCCGGGTGAAAAAAACCATCTCCAATATTTTGAATTTGGACTGCAATAACCTAGTCAAACCACTAGGTCATTCCTACATACAGCACCTTTAACAAAAAAGCAAAACAGCAAGACTTTGACATCAAAACAAAAAATGTAAAAAATGCTGTCTATCGCTCTCCATTACTTTGATGTCACTCACAGAACGTCACAACCTAACAGCGATATGTAATTAACAAATATGGATATTATGTTGCAGTTAAAGGTTTGCTGTTTCATTGATGTTCATTTGCATAATATTCTGCATGTTTCTTTTATATTAAATTTTAAAATGTTGTTTTGCATTGTCAGTGGTATTTTTTGCTTTAGAACAATGAAACTTGGCTATCTTATGCAATTTTTTTATGTTATAATAAATAATAATAATAAAAACAAATCTGTTTGATTTTGTTGCAGTAAATTGACAAGCAGAATCATATATTGCCACTTGGTTCCAATTGATGATCTGTTAACATTGTATTTTTCCCCTCCATGTGCATGTCCCTTCATACAAATAATTTATCCTGTAAGATAATTTTGCAGTTAAAAGGTATCTCTCTCTCTCTCTCTCTCTCTCTCCTGTTAATAAGTGAGTCATTGCGATTGAACCGAATTAATTTATTCCTGTGATGGTAAAGCTGAATTTCAGCAGCAATTACTTCAGTCATCAGTGTTACATAACATGATCCTTCAGAAATCATTCTAATATGCTGACTTAGTGCCCAGTTATTATTATTAATAATGGTTCTTAATTATTATCAATGTTAAAAAGTTTTTGCTGCTTAATATTTTGTGGAAACAGTAATACATTTTCAGGATTCTTTGATGAACAGAAATATCAACAAAGAGCAGCTTATTTCAATAAAAGTCTTTATTGTTACTTTTGATAAATTTCATGAGTCCTTAATGAATTAAAAAAAATCAACTTCTTCTTTTTGTAAATCTTACTCCCAAAACGTTTTTATCATGGTTTCCAAATTTTTTTAAAAAAATTTAAGCATCAAAAAACTGTTTTCAACATTGATGATAATACCATATAAGTTTTGTTGAGCAGCAAATCAGCATATTAGAATGATTTCATTGACACTGAAGAAAGTTCATCATTACTCCAATATTAGTGTCACATGAAATCATCTAAATAAGCTGATTTGCTGCACAACAAACATTAATGGTATTATCATCAATGTTAAAAACAATTTTTTGCTTCTAATATTTTTGTGGAAACAGTAATACATTTTTTCAGGATTCTTTGATGAACAAAATATCAACAAAGAGCATTTATTTCAATAAAAGTCTTTATTGTTACTTTTGATAAATTTCATGAGTCCTTAATAAATTAAAAAAATCAACTTCTTCTTTTTAAATCTTACTTCCCAAAACGTTTTATCATGGTTTCCAATTTTTTTTTTAAAATTTTAAGCAGCAAAAAACTGTTTTCAACATTGATGATAATACCATATAATGTTTGTTGAGCAGCAAATCAGCAATATAGAATGATTTCATGACACTAAATATTGGAGTAATGATGAACTTCTTCATTCACCTTCTTGGAACTTCACTGCACTGTGATTCTCAATCATAAAGTTTAATTGCCTATCTAAGACTACATACTAGTATGTACTGTTGTGAGTGCACATGTAACCTACCTTTTTCAGCAAATAGACTAAAAGCACTTGTTAAAAATACAAGTTAGCAGTAGGTAGATTTTTAATGAACACACATCAATGCAAAACATACTCAAGAGTTCAATGCATGCTTTTCTACTTTATTTACTACAGAGCCTCGTACAAAGGAGTTTGTCTCAAAGCAGCTTTACAAAGTGCTGATTTGGAACAGATTTATTTTACATCATATTTGAATTAAATTTTCCTTTGCCCACAGAAAAACTACCAAGTTGCCAAGATCCAGTTCCCACTGATATGCGATACGAGCCCAAGAGATCATCATATTTGACGTCTTGGTCCCACACCTGCAGCTCTAGTGTGTGACAGTTTTTTGCAGCCTGAGAAGGTGTACTTGATGTCCACACAGGATTAGAGTTACCCCTGGAAATTACTAGTTTTCTTGTATTCACCACCGCACCAGATCTTGACATATGGATCGGTGCGTTTCCAAAACCATCACCAGCAGGTTACTTCCTCGTAAGCCATACACAACAACAGAGGCACTGAAAAGTCCAGCTGAGACACCAGCATCAGCACGGCCAGAGACGCCAGCCGAAGATGATCAAACACTGCATGGCTCAGAAAGAACAAAGTTCACTTATAATGAAGGTTTAACATACACAAATATTGAAAGGACAACAAAATAATGTATTACAATAGAAGCTGAGGTGTGATTGAGCTTGAAATGCCTTACCTCCTTGTATTAGAGTCCGTATGAAGGCCTTCGGATCTTCACCCCTTTATAAAGCCAGTGCAATCACAAAAACCTTCTAATGATCAACAGTGGTTAAATCCCATGCAAATCTTTGTTCAACTTATCATGAAACATTATCATGGTCTACTTTACATTTGTCAAGTTCCAAGTGTGTGTAAAATTGCATCCTTAAAAAGGCATAAAAAGTGATGATTTAAAATCATTTTAGTAATTCTCTGTCCTACAACAGCAGGAAACACTGGGTCAGTGACATACAAGATGTACATTATAAATAAATAAATAATATTTTAAACATTTAGTCCAAATTCATGTTAATTTAAGATAAATAAATAAAAACACTTAATGTGGTGCAACCATCTATTAATTTTTTTAAGGGGTCCTATTATGCTCTTTTACAAAGTCTTGATTTTTTTTGGGTGTACTAGAACATGCTCTCATCTTGGGTTTCGAAACTCACATTATTTTTCACATAATTTACATTATTACAATCATCTTTGTCAGGTGACGTCACACTCACGAGTATCGAAGTGCATGTTGGGTATCGCCGCCATTTGTAAGTAATCAAAGCTGAGGTGTTCTGTAGTTGGAGAATTGTCATTTTCATTTGCTTTAAAATGGTACGTTCTTGTTGTGTTAAAGTCTGCAATAGTGAATTACATGATAGAAAAGGTCAACAACTCACCACGAAGAAAGATATTTTAAGTTTCACACTTGAAAAAAAGACAAAACAACAAGAGGCGTCGGCGCGTCGGATGGCCTGGGTTGCAGCAGTGATACGCAAAATCATCATATTTGCCAATATATCTCCGTTTATGTTCATTTACCCTCGACATTTCATAAAGGTAAGTAAGAGATTTTTAGATGTAAATATAATTTTGGCTACTTCAAAAACAGAAAATAAGCACATGTATTTAGGGTTATCAATGTTATTAAACCGATAACCAGGAGCGGGTGAACAGAAACGGTCATGTACCATGAAATGTCTTGCAATCTTTTTATGCATAGGTGTAAAGAGTTATTTTATTTCTCTAATGTTACTGAAATTAAATATTGTTTTTGGGGGTTTGTACTTTAACTCAAGTGTAATTTAAACTAAATACTACACTAAAATACATTTCTAATGTTTCTCATTTTATTTCTTACAATTTTAAAAGCATTTACTAAATGTTTGTACATTTTCATTTCATATACTTAGCTAGGTGACTAAACATAAGTAGGAGCATCGGCTGGAGAGATGGCCGGCTACACACTGAAGGCTGGTATGGTCAACTACACACTGAAGGCTGGAGAAGATGTCAGCTATACACGAAGGCTGGAGGAGATGGTCAGCTACTCACTGAAGCTGAGGAGATGGTCAGCTACACACTGAAGGCTAGAGACGGTCGGCTTCACACAACACCACTCAGTGTCACTAACTGAATGTAACTTGTGTGTGGTGTGGCAAGAAAACTGACTACTGTGGTGTAAACGGATAATTTTGTTCTACAACGTAAATTACACACATCCATACCCAAAACCTAAAAATTTGAAGCAGTTATGTTCATTTTTGAAAACGTATGTTTTTAATAATAACTGATATAAGAACGTTTGGGCTGTGAGTGGTGCATGTTACATTGTAGAACAAAACGTAAAAGTATCGTCAAGTTGTGTTACCACAGGCTTTATTTTACTCATAAATTGAAAAAACCCCATTATAAACCCCATTGGAAAATCTCGAAGGAACCCACGGCGAATTACTCTTCCGGGTTCTGACGTCATAGTCAAGTCAAGTCAATCAAGTCACCTTTATTTATATAGCGCTTTAACAATACAAATTGTGACAAAGCAACTGCACAATATCAAATGGGAAAATAGCGTCAATAATGTAAAATGACAAGATTAAACACTCAATTTTCAGTTAAAGCATTTCATTATTGAATTCATGATGGCATCGTCAAGCTCAGTTCAGTTCAAAAAGTTTCTGTTCAATCAAGTCGACGATATTGTTGGAAATGAAGTGTCCCCAACTAAGCAAGCCAAGGCAGACGACAGCGGCAAGGACCAAAACTCCATTGGTGACAGAACGGAGAAAAAAACCTTGGAGAAACCAGGCTCAGTCGGGGGGGCATTCTCCTCTGGCCAGACGACACAGCAGTTCAATTCCAACTGCTGCAAAGTCAGATTGGATGGCTCAACTGTTCCCGAGGTCTTTTCCTGATGGCTCTCTAGGTGACGG